>BRDA01007504.1:86891-101288 GCA_036984385.1 Crenuchus spilurus | reverse complement strand
ATTGGTTGGTCGGTCCTCTGGTGCCTAGCAACGTATGGAGTGACACGCTAATAGCCAATCACGGAGCACTATCAATCTTGGTTGTGCCACCTCGTCATCTCATGCATGCCCTCTTGTTTGTGTAACTTGAACCGGCATGGTGTGAGACGCATGGTGAGTGGAATATAAGTGCGACAAGCAGCGCGGCAGTGAGCGAAGAAATTGTGAATAAAAAAAGGAAAGGTCAGCTCACCAGTATGGCAGTTTTTCGGATTTTTTCAGTCGGACCGTAACTCAGACCAGCGTTGTCTGCAAATTGTGCAGGACTGTTGTTCCCACCAAGACCGGCAATACGACTAACTTGTTTTACCACGTTAGCCGGCTCTAATTAAGGACAAAATGGTGTGCATCACTACAGACAGTGTGGCCAATATAGTGAAGGCGACATCACTAAATGACTGGACACGGCTGCAGTGTTTTGGCCATCGTTTGCACTCTGCTGTTAGTGAGTAGCATTGTCATTTTGACGATAATTATCCATGTTGGTTCCTATTTATTATCCAATGTTTATTTGAGATGCTATAGTACTAATAATAACAACAACAAAAACTATTACTACTACTACTAATAATAATAATGCTGATTATCATTGTCATAATAATAATTAATAATAATAATTTTTATTATAATTGTTATTAGTAGTTATTATTAACTTCCTTGTAAACTTCCTAGCACTAAAGCAACTCCTAGCACTAATATATATATATAAGGGCAAGGATATTTTTTTATTTGAGTGTTTTTCATGGTTGTGTTGCCATTTCTGAGGAAGGTTAAATTTGAAATAAAATGTTTAAAATGTAGCATATTTTTCTCGTAGTCCTTATTTTAAAATAGGTAAAAAAAAAATTCATTAATTATCGATATCGACCGATATGAAGTACTTATATCGTGATACAGTTTTTAGCCATATCACCCAGCCCTAATACATACTTGTGGAATGTGATCCCCTGGTCTCTGCTGACAGAATTCCAATAAGTAAAGTGATAAAACACAAAACATTGCAGCTCTTTCGTTGTTTATAAATGCTGTTTTCCTTCCGATCTTGCCCTGCTTCCACACAACATGGAGGCTCCATGCCGGCGCGTTCAAAAGTCACGTGTGTCCTATCCAGTAATATAGATCATTGGTTGCAAGGTTGTCGTCAGTTGGGTAAAGGAGAGAAAGAAGCCGAATGGAAGGGGTTAAGCTTAATTCCTTTTTGTAGGCACACAGCCAACGAGGTATGTGCATGTTTACGTTTGTATTTTTTTGTAATTCAATAAATACGCAAGCTTTCAATGTTGATGTATAGTGTTCATTTTTTCAAGATTTAACTGTTTGTTTTATTTAGTTTTCACGTGCTGAATTTCAATAAATTTATCAGTTTGAGGAAACCACTTGTGTCTGGATGTGCTTCGGGGAATTACACTAGTATTAGATGACTTGTTGGAATGGGATCTGAACATATAAATTTAGACTAGAGAAAATGGGATATTTTAAATGCAAAGAAACGCAATAAGGGAGGTATGTTCTTCTTACATTATATTTACTACTACTAATAATAAAAATAATAATGCTAACAATAATATCTGTGTTTGGACGCTCTAGAATTTAGGCTGGTGTCAGGTTGTATAGGGAGGGCGCTTTATGTCAGAAATCAGGATGGAGATTATTGGTGACCTGGCAACTCTGCTGCTCCTTAATGCAGATCTGCTCCCCGCCAATGATCTATATTACTGGATAGGACACCGCCTATTCGCTAGCATTGAGGCCGTCGCGACGTCATGGAGCCGCCATGTTGTGTGGAAGTGAAGCTTGTAAACAATGACCAGCACTGCTGCCTTCTCAAAGCTCTAACTTCGCTAATAATTGTCCGATTTTCAAAATTTAAAGATCTTTACAAAGAGGATAAAAAGCTCTTTAATATTAATCAAAGTAGTAAAATGGTTGATGACATGTTAGGCTACGATCGGCTCTCACATCTGTCGTAGCTGACATTTTCTCTAGGCCTTACTGCTTACATGACTTCTAATGGCTGTAAAATCGTTAATAATTATCCGATTTTCAAAATGTAAGTTATTTACAAAGAAGACAAAGAATTAAATTGTGTAATGCTGCTATCGCATGGCCAATGACATAAATATAGCCATGTTTTCTTGCCTTGCTGCTACTAGCTTGTGACCGATGACAAATTATCAATTTTTTCAACCTGTCGACTGTCTTAATCCAAAATAAAGAACATGGAGACCTCCGTAAATGAAATGTAGAATGTAAATGTAGAAATATTCAATGCTATCACCCGACTTCATTTAATGTTACAGTATTGAAATACTTGTAATAATAAATTTTCATGGAAATCCTGTATTTTGTTGCTAGTGTTATTGTTCCAACTAAAAGGCACCAGTTTTTTAATGTTTAAGTTCATTTATTAATATTCATACAATTCTACATGTTTTCACACCTTTACGTTATACCTGACTACTTGTATTCAAGCCAGTTAATGTCTTTGTGAAGAGAAATGTTCCATATAAGAAATAGTAAGACTTCCATCTGTAGAATAAGACATTATAGACGTTATTTTTGACCAAGGTTGTATACAAGACTTTATAAGACTTTGCAAGCATTCACAGGAACCCTGTAGTAGGTACTGATCTATACATAATACAGCATCAATACATGTATGTGGGCATGTCTTTACTGTCCTTGAAAGAGAACTAATTTGTTCAACTTTTGTCTGATCTTTTTACCTAATAAATCATTTTAAAATCAATACATACTTGTGGAATGTGATCCCCTGGTCTCTGCGGACAGAATTCCAATAAGTAAAGTGATAAAACACAAAACATTGCAGCCCTTTCGTTGTTTATAAATGCTGTTTTCCTTCCGATCTTGCCCTTCTTCCACACAACATGGAGGCTCCATGCCGGCGCGTTCAAAAGTCACGTGTGTCGTATCCAGTAATATAGATCATTGCTCCCCGCCGTCTATTCGCCCTATTAACAGTCCCACAATTCCATGCGCGACCGGCAGCATCCGATGTAGTTGTTTACATAATGGCAGCAGTGAAATGTGTCGGCAGGAGAGTTTAAAATATGTAGAAACAAACCAGTCAGGGTTGTAGATGTTGTGTACCACAATGCAGTAATCGGCAAGGGCTAGACCAGTGATTGTTAGAAACCTCTTTTTCATAGATGTATAAGACAATAAGACAGATCATTGGAGTGTCAGGCCTGCTGTCCTGCTCCTAAATTCATGGCTCCACACGCATGCTGTGTGACAATAGACTCACTATTTTTTTTTTCCCCCAAAAGAGCCATATTGACAGATCAAAGTCAATGAGAGAGTCACAATATCACCCCAAGTCACTCAAATAATGGAAAAAAATTAACAACCCACATATGGAGTAAACCTTTGCGCACTGAATATATTGCTCTAGCTAGCTTATGCTGCTGGGTTGCCAGGTCCAACTAAAATATCCAGCCTAAAGTCAGTCTAAAACCCGCCCTTTAGAAGCTTAAACTAGCCCAGAATATGTCTGTCACACGTTTAAAGCGAATGGCAAAACAACTGTGTACGACTTAGTATTTTGTTTATAAAGGATTTATTATGATTATTGCTATTTATCTTAAAGTCAATAATATGGTAACGAGTGTTTTATTAGTTCTTTTATAAGTGTTAAACCGTGAACCTGGCAACAGCAGAGTCTCGTGCCGCCTGCTGTTGGAAACAGTGCCTGTGTTGCCAGGTTCCACAGTATCCCCGATTTCAAACCAACTTTAATTGAGGCAAAATGAGAGGACAAGTGCTTGGAATGTAAAGCGCATTACAGTATATGTCTCTGTAGCATGCTTTTAAAATACTTTGGCTGTGCTGGCGTACTTTCGTAACCGGTCACGAGAGCCACCAATAAAGCACGACGAGCCACATGTGGTGCGGGAGTCGCGCAATGAGTATCCCTGGGATAGACAAACAGCAGCAACAGAAAAGATCGTACTATAGGTTTCCTAAAGATACCACATTAAGGAAAACTTGGGAAGATTCCATCAGGCGTGAAAACACTATGTGACTATGACAGAGTGTGTTCTGATCATTTTGTTGGAGGTAGGTTACTGCAAACATTATTTTATTCTAACCTAATTATATACCAAAATATATACTGCACTGATAAATAAATAGGCCTCTAATGATATAAATATACACTGGATAGCTTGCAACAACGTGTTTACACTAAAAACCCACTGCATAAATTGAAAATACAAGTTGACAAGATATGTTTAATATCCAAAGAAATATTATCTGCATATAGTTACAAAAGTTAGGTGATATCACATAAGTATTTACTTACCAAATAAAGTTGTAAACAGTGTATGTAGCATAGCTGGCACAGACATGAACAAGAGAAAATGGTGAACGGGATGTTGCCGGTTGCGCGATGCATTCTGGGATTTGTGAAAGGGGCGAATGCAAGTCCACCCTTTAGTAAGTAATCCTGCAAAGTGTGAAAACGCAAATGATTTGTTTTTAACAAACGATTAAACATAAATGTATTAAAACGATAAAGTGCAAAAGTTCTCATCCTTCACCAAAAACGACTTTGATTTAATGCAATTCGTAAAACTTTGGGGATTTGTTTTCGGCTGAAGTCATGTCGTAATCTCCTGTCCATCTAGCCAATGAGCGTTGAGCCCCACCCCCGTCAAAAAAAGGGTCAAAACTAATTCTAACAAACTAAATCGTAACCGTAATTTGTGAATGGTAAACGTAACTTGTGAAGTGAAAAATAAAAATGAGAAGTGAAAATGTAAGTATTACATTTACAACCAGTATTTTTCGTTTATGATTGTTTTTAATTTACGATTTTACAGTTTCATTTACATTTACGTTTACGATACCTGTTTTATGTTTACGCTTAAGCTGAGCCTGTTTTAACGCCATATATTTCCCTCTGCTTTATCCTGCCCTCAAACGTGGTGGTGTCATAAAGCCACAAACATTACATGAAAGAATGAATCATTCGTTAACGTGTGCTACAACAGTATGAAGCCCGCCATCATTGAGCTGTGGAGCAATGGGCCCGTGTTCTTTGCTCCATTCAGTACTTTTGGGATGAGGTGTTGCTAATTATCCAACATCCTGACCTCACTCTTGTGGCTGAATGCAATCAAATCCTCAAAGCTGTGCTCCAAGAGCTAGTAGAAAGCCTTCACTGGACAGTACACACTTACTCCAACAAAAGCAGGATAAACTCTTTTAATACCCAAACAGTGCCTGACCAGGTGAGGAGAAGGTTAAACCAGCTGTCTGCTGAACTTTTCCCTGCTAGTGCACCCATGTTGGGCCCATATGGGCAGCCCAGCTGGGCACAAGCTAGTTTTGTCCACAGATTAAATGTTGGCCCCACATATGGATGCCATTCAGGGTCAGTAATGGAACTAGAATTTGTTTAACACAGCGTTTATCTGAGCTATACACTGGGCCCACCTGACAACACAAAACTATGATACTATGTGCTCTTGTGGACCCCATATTTAGAGTTACTGAGCTGCCAATGTTTATCTGATATATGCCACTCACCTCGGTCCTACTGACAGTCCATGTACCAACCCAACCAAAGCTAGCAATGTTCTACCCATGTGTGCCCCACTAAAGTGCGCTTGGATGGACTAACTCTCAAGGTCTCAGTCTGTTGAGAAATGGTAAACAGTGAGGGTAACAACACAGTCACAATTCACAGAAGTTAGAAGAACACAGGTTTGGTTCTTGACCTGCTCTATGGCCTCCAGCCACAGTATGGAGTTTGAAATTCCACCAGCAGCTAACCTGGTTTAATTTAAAAGTTATTTTATATTAATAACAATAATAATAATAATAGTTATTATTATTATTATAGCTACTGGATCACTATAAATGTTGACTCGAGGAGACATATATAAACAACAATTAGCACCAAAAGCAGAATCAGAACTTACATTTCCACATTTTGACTATTTCATTTATTAATTTATTACAACAGTACAAAGTGGATCATTGCAAAATAGGAATGTTTACTATTTACAACTTAAATACATATAATATTTAGCTGCAATAAAAGACAGAATGCTTATACAATACTTTAGAATTTTAGTTTTTTGTGTCGTGATACTTGGAAGTAGTTTTTCTGTATGTTATTACTTTTTTTTATCATAATTTACTGTAACAGTGAACCAGTTTAATATGAGCCATCCACCAATTTTTCTAAAATGTCTGCAGAGTTGAATGTTTAAGATGTAAACAGTGTAAAATGGAGCATTTTAAACCTCTGAATCAGTCAGAACAGTTCACAGTGGGTTTGATAGTGACTGGATGTCTGTACAGAATGTTATTACAGGAGATGAACACGCTGTCTGATGTCTGAGACATTATGAGAAGATTTTGGACTGTTTTTGACATCCTCTTTGGTGAAGAGATAAATGGAGGGTATTGTATGGCAAAATAGTCCCCAAAGAAATTTTCTTTTTAAGATTTATCACATTTTACTATCATTACCGTCCCATATAAACATATTTTGTAAGTAAAATGAATATTTCTGTGTGACGTCTGGTTACTATCACCACCACTGTCCAGAAATCTGTTTATCTCAATGAACAGAATAAGTAAAACAAACCTGAGCAAACTAAAGAGTAGCTCAGTAAAGTCTGTTTCTTTGGAAAGATCAACAGACTGAATGTGTTTCTGATGCACGTTTGAATCCACCTTTTTGAGGACTTTCAGGAGCTTCTGAAATCTAATTACAAAGTCACGTGTTCCTGGCATGCGTCTTCAGTCTCTTCTTAATGAACACCGACAACAGATGATCACACACATATAGAAAGAAAGTGCACCAATCAGCCACAACATTAAAACCAATGTGCTAATATGGCCATTACACTCTTGGTTCTTCGTTTCTCACCAAAACAACTCCAATCCGGCGAGGTACAGACTCTGAAGTTGCCTTATTTGTATTTGGATATAAAACTGTTAGAAGATCCTTCAAGAGTTGTAATCTGCTACAAAGCAGACTTCCAAGTTGTGGCGCATCCCAAAGAGATATTTGATCAGATTGACTTCTGGAGAATTTGGAGGCCGCTGTTGAGTAATACAAGCCCTTTCAGAGATGCTCTAACCCTGTTATCTGGCCATAACTATTAGAACCACGTCCAAGCTACTTTTGAGATAATCAGTTATTTGAGTGGTTTTAATCTTATGGCTGATTTGGTGTATACATTTTTAAAAAGTAGGTTTTGGAAGCACGTTAGTACAGCAACACAAGAACAATGTGGACACTGATGTCTTTCAAGTATAGTAATAATAATTATAATAATGATGTAAACAGTGACCTCTGGTGGAGAGTTATTGAACTGCACTCTTCTTCTGCCCTACTGTGTTCATTTGTTGGGGAATCTCAGTCTTAAAATGAATAAAATACCCTCCCAAAACTTTTTTTTTTTTCTTAAAACATACAACACACATAAACACAACCTGTATTTTGCAATTACGTGACTTTCAGCACTGTTTAAAACTCACAATATAAAGAGCTTATTTACTGGTTGTACAGCAGAATGGTCAGTAAACAGCTGGCGTCCAGCACCTGATGGAAACAGAAATGCGATGAGAATGGACAGCACACAAAATTACTGTTCAGCTCGCAGGTTCATACGAGCACTCCGACGTCCAGGATAGTCTCGGGTCACACGCTGAAATAAAGCAAAACAAAGTGAAAGAATAAATAGAGGCGTCTTTCCACCAGAATAATTCGCATTTATGTCTTCACGTGCTCATGTTCTCCTCCATTGAGATGACGTCCAAAAAGCCTAAATATAACAGCTGAACATGGACCCAGCAGCAGGAGTCTGTTCTGCACTTTTAAAAGTGTGCAGTAGATGGCGACGTAGGACAATAAACTCAGTCTGGACCTCTCACCCTCTGTGAGCACAAACGTCTTTAAAAGTCTCAGAAGACTGATGTCAGATCAGTTTCCTCTTCTTCAGTCAGTGGACGACCTGTGACCCCTCAGTCCGGGGAGGCAGATCTCAGATCAGCTCTCGATCGCCATGGCGACACTGAGTTGCTCCAGCTTGTAGGCGAGCCTCTGTTTCTGGGCCAGCTCGTCCTGCTCCAAAGCCTCAATTATCTGTAGACAGCCAGCAGGGGGCAGCAGAGAACAATGCAGTATTAACAATTACTGTCATTTATCAGCCTGTGCTATGATAAAGCCTAACGTGTGAGTTCACTCCTGGTCCATTTTAGCTCCACTGTGCATACAGGTGCACTTTTGTAGTTCTACACTTACAGACTGTAGTCCATCTGTTTCTCTGTTTACTCTGTTATCCTTTCATTGTAGTGACACTGACGTGATGTGCTAGTGTGTGTTGTGCTGGTACGAGAGCATCAGAGCTGATAAAATGGACAATGAATATATGTGACCCTGCAGGGAAAACCAGGCCAAAGTCACTGGGCAACTTATTGAGATCAGCGAGTCAGGAAACGGTTTCCTCCACCAGCATCACGTAGTGACCTGACCACTATCCTGCAAGAAGAATGGCTTAAAATCCCTCTGACCACTGTGCAGGACTTGTATATGTCATTCCCAAGACAAATTGACCCTGTATTGGCTGTAAAAGGAGGCCCAACACCTACTAATAAATTATTGTGGTCTAAAACCAGCTGTTTCACTTTCATTGTCTAACCCCTGTATATTATATACACACACTCACACACAGTGGCTTGCAGAAGTATTCATACCCCTTGAACTTTTTCACATTTTGTCACAACCACAAACTTAAATGTATTTTATTGAGATTTTAACAGTGATAAACCAACACAAAGTAGTAAACAGAAACTAAACTGACAGACAGCTGGCCTTTATGGAAGAGTGGCAAGAAGAAAACCATTGTTGAAAGAAAGACATAAGCTGTCTGGTGAGCTCCTCGGTCTTCATGATGCTGTTTGTTCACTAGTGTTCTCTAACAAACCACTGAGGCCTTCACAGAACAGGTGTATTTATACTGAGACTAAACTACACACAGCTGGACTCTATTAACTCATTTAATTAAGTGAGCACACCAGTCAGTTGTAGCAGAGTGTAAAACCATCATCATGGGCAAAGGATGGTGATAGCATCTCAAATAGCACTAATTCTGGCAAGTGTTACAGAGAAATCAATGTGCACAGTGGATCATTTAACCTCTATAACGAACACGGGAGGAACGAGCAGTACATCACCACAGAAGTAAATACTCTGAGCCAAAGCTGGTTATTCATAATACACTGATACGCCAGTGTTCTTGGGTTTGAGGAAGGTGCTATATACGTGTTAAATTAATAATAATAATAATTATTATAATACTAAAAATGATAATAATAATAATAAATAATAATAATAAATATTAATAAATAATAACAATAACACACACACATATATAACTTCACTGCTACAGGAAATGAAAATATTTTGGACATTTTAGTGCCCAGTTTCTATTTATTTATTATTTTGTAAGTAAATAAAAACTTGCACACAAGTTTTATTTTTGTTCTCAAATGTGAAACTGAGGAGATAAAGTGTAAGTGAGCGTGAAAATGTGCAGACACGAGGGCAGATGAACTTCTGTAGAAGACGGTGTGTATATGAACCTGGCTGCTTTGACTCAGTCTCACCTCCTGGCTGTATTTGCTGACGTAGGCGTAGATTTCGTGCAGAGCACTCAGCATGTTGAACTCGTGTGAATGGAGCCGTGCCTGTTCTGCCAAATACGCGTTCATATCCTGATCGCTGATGGCTGGCAGGCGGCTGATATCAGCGTAATACCTGAAAGCAGAAAACACACCTGCAATTTACAACTCGTCACTTTCACAGCCTGCAGACCTGCAGTCAAGAAGATAAAGGTTTTAGTGTCAAATAAAGGAGAGAAGAGAAAACGTCGTCCGCCATTACATTAACACCACCTCCTTGTATCTACACTCATTGTTCATTTAGCCTTTAAACAGTTTATTCCTTGTGGTGTGGCTGTGAAGCATTCAGACAAGGAAATGTTGCATTTCTAGTGACGTCTAGTGGATGATTTTTAGCCTAACGTACCTCTACCGATTGGTAGAGGTGGCGCAATCACAATGTGTTAAGTTCAACACCTTCTTCAAGAAGATATTGTGACTTAAATGTGCTCTACCAAACGGTTGAGCAGAATTTTAAAGGGTTAAAATCTTCAGCAACACCAAAGACAAATTGACATATCAGTCTTAAAGGTACAGTAAGAAAAACAGTGTTTAACAGGGTGTCGACGGTTGGACAGTGGTCTTATATCATGAATTAGGATGAACACAGAGACGTACCGCTCCACCCAGCTCTTGTAGTGTGGGATGTCTTTAGCGTAGAGCAGTTTGTTAGATGGCGAGTCTTTGCCCAGACGATGCTCTGACGTCGAGCAGGAGTCCATGAAGGTCTGAGCTACTACAGACAGACACGCGTCTGTTATGCTGCTCTTATGGATGTCAAACACAAACTGAGGGTTTTTGATCACATTCACCCAGAAACGCAGAGGAAGACTGCAAGAAAACATCAAAAAAGGAAAACTATCATGAGACAAAAATGAGATCTGAGATACTTCTGGAGACTCAAGAGACTCTCTTACAATGCCGGAGGAGAACTATCCTGAGACAAAAATGAGATCTGAGACACTTCTGGAGACTTAACAGAGACTCTCTTACAATGCCGGAGGAGAACTATCCTGAGACAAAAATGAGATCTGAGATACTTCTGGAGACTTAACAGAGACTCTCTTACAATGCCGGAGGAGATCCATCATGAGACAAAAATGAGATCTGAGATACTTCTGGAGACCTTACAGAGACTCCCTTACAATGCCTGAGGAGAACTATCATGAGACAAAAATGAGATCTGAGATACTTCTGGAGACTTAACAGAGACTCTCTTACAATGCCGGAGGAGAACTATCCTGAGACAAAAATGAGATCTGAGACACTTCTGGAGACCTTACAGAGACTCCCTTACAATGCCTGAGGAGAACTAGCCTGAGACAAAAATGAGATCTGAGATACTTCTGGAGACTTAACAGAGACTCTCGTACAATGCCGGAGGAGATCCATCATGAGACAAAAATGAGATCTGAGATACTTCTGGAGACTTAACAGAGACACTCTCACAATGCCTGAGGAGAACTATCCTGAGACAAAAATGAGATCTGAGATACTTCTGGAGACTTAATAGAGACTCTCTTACAATGCCGGAGGAGATCCATCATGAGACAAAAATGAGATCTGAGATACTTCTGGAGACTTAACAGAGACTCTCCTACAATGCCTGAGGAGAACTTTCATGAGACAAAAATGAGATCTGAGATACTTCTGGAGACTTAACAGAGACTCTCGTACAATGCCGGAGGAGATCCATCATGAGACAAAAATGAGATTTGAGATACTTCTGGAGACTTAAGAGAGATTTTCCTACACTGCCTTACATACATTTCCTACAATGTTTCCAACTTGTCTAAGAGAAACTACAGAGACGTAAAGGAAATTTTTAAGGTCAGTATTGATGGGAAGTCTCACCAGTTGCTCTTCCATGTGTGCCGGACATCAGGATCATGGATGCTGTGTTTGTCTGCCTGTTCGTCCAGAAAGTCAAACATGTATTTGATGGCGAGTGGGAGGGCACTGCCACGGTGGACTGTACTGAATAATGTCTCAAACAGATCGTCTACAAACTTCTGGAGTGTGCCCTGTGAGACAAGATGAGACCAGCAGGTGGATGGTTATCAGTACAATATCAAAATATAAAAATATTATTATTACAAAAACAAAAAAATAGCTATATATTTTTATTTAACATAAATCTCATTTCACCATGTTTTATTCAACCCCATCATAGTAGTACGTATATCCCCTAAATGTACATACCTGTGTGTGATGGGATTCATAGACTGAGAAGAGTACAGTGAAGTGAATGTCTCATAGCCTGAAGAGTCTGTTACCTTAAACATGCATGGTGACTCATTTTTTGTCTTTTTTCGGCTTTTCAAGGCACTTTGTCCATCTATCAACGAGTTTTTGTATTCTCTTATTAAACATGTTTTTGGCTGAGCTGTGAGCCATGAATGCACTGCTGATTTCATCATGAATCTCCTTCCTCTTATAGCTTCTTTCAGGGGACCAAACAGGTTTGATGGGGAGAGATCAGGACTATAGGGAGGATGTTTTAACACCACAAAATGTTTTCGGAGAGTGTCGACAGTATGGACAGATGTGCATTGTCCTGTAACAACAGAACACGCATTGATAGGAGTTCTCTGCGTGTTGCTTGAATTTTAGACATCAGATCTTCAGTCAGTGTTTTGTTGTAATCGTGCAAAATCGTAAGTGGGGCGGCCATTTTTGTTGCACTGCAGTCATAAATGAACTGATGCAAACCTGCACAGCAGTTATTCTGCAGACAGTGACCTCATACAGAATTTTTTTTTTTACATTTTTATCAAACCTAACATGAAATATTTATATGTAATTAAAGACTTTCTGTTCCCAGTTTCCTAAAAACGTTTGAAAAATGGTAGAGCGAGAGTACTGAATGTTATACTCGCTCTTCCGTTTAACACTGATCGTAGGGCTGAGAGGCTTTGGGGAAATTTAGCGAATTCAGTTCAGTGAACTTCTCCATCATGATCATCTTCATCTTCCAGAACATCTGAATGAGTCAGAATTAATCACACACCTGATTTGATGGTTCATTAAGTGTGAAGATTTTAATCTCATGAAGTAAATGAATGTGTGTGTGTGTGTGTGTGTGTGTGTGTTTTCACCTTGGTGGCTAGTAGTCTGGTCAGGTAGATTTCAGACACCATCTTGCTGCCTCGTTCAGACTCTTTCTGGTCTCCGTGTTCGTGGTTTTTGACCAGATGCCAAACCTTCACTCCGCTCTCCAGGTCCGGCGTGATCATCGGTGCTCGTGAGCGCATGCTCTCCGGACTGCCGGCTGATGCTGAACGAAGAGCCGTGTCTGAAAACAGAGAGAATGTTTAGAACGAGAGAATTTGAGGCAGCCGTGGGCTCGAGGTTGCCGGTTTGAGAGGTCAGGGAGTGTCCATGTTTATAGATAACAGTGTATCACACAGTATCAGAAACACATAATCAATACTATTAGAGACGACTGAACATCTCAACACAGTCTGAGACGAGGATGATGATAGCATCATGCTAATTGGTGTACGTAAATTGAAACTACATTAGCCTCAGAGCTCCAGTAAAGCTCACACACCACTAAATCTAGAGGGAGCATTGTGTAAATTAGACTGTAGGCTAGGCTGTAAGGATAAAGAGAGAAATAAGGAGACAAATCGAGAGATAAGAGAGATAATGAGAGTGCGTGAGACGGTGCAGGAGAAGGCGGATTAGTGCAAGACTTTGTCACGTGCCTGAAAATAAGGAATAATGGTGTCACTTCATTAGCTAAAGCTGATTCGATAAGAAGAAGAGGGGAAGCTCTACACGTCTGGTCCTGTGTGGAGAGCGGGGTAACCTCGCTCAGTGTGTGTGTCAGGACCGAGGAGAGGCTAATGATACACACAGCAGGACGTCCACTACACACACCGCAGCTCACCGCCTAATTAGCCTCTGCTTTCATCTGCAGATTAAACAGGTTGAACTCTCACCCTCTTCACACTGACTGCAGGAGGGAAGACAAACCATCCAGCAAGGTCATTCTGCATATCAATTCATACCGGCTGACTCACACTAACCATCCAGCAAGGTCACGCTGTACGTCCTTTCATACCAGTTATAAAAACTATTTTGAAAAAAAATGCTCATCCTGCATTTCATACCGGACAACTCACTCTGAAACCATCCACCAAGGTCATTGTGTGTGTCCGGATACAGGAACAGTTTAGACACAATGCCTATGATGCATTTCATACCAGTTAAAGGAAGATTTGAGGTTAAAACGCTCGTGTTGGATTCATACAGGATAAAGGAAGATTTGATGTTAAACGCTCATGTTGGATTCATACTGGATAAAGGAAGATTTGAGGTGAAACGCTCATGTTGGATTCATACAGGATAAAGGAAGATTTGATGTTAAATGCGCGCGTTGGATTCATACAGGATAAAGAAAGATTTGAGGTTAAAACGCTCGTGTTGGATTCATACAGGATAAAGGAAGTTTTGAGGTGAAACGCTCGTGTTGGATTCATACTGGATAAAGGAAAATTTGAGGTGAAACGCTCGTGTTGGATTCATACAGGATAAAGGAAGATTTGATGTTAAACGCTCATGTTGGATTCATACTGGATAAAGGAAGATTTGAGGTGAAACGCTCGTGTTGGATTCATACAGGATAAAGGAAGATTTGATGTTAAA
>BRDA01007504.1:48405-86881 GCA_036984385.1 Crenuchus spilurus | reverse complement strand
TAGGACATACTTAGGTTGTGCTCGCAAAGTGGAGTTTAGAAGGAAATAGGACATACTTAGGTGGTACTCGCAAATTGTGGTTTAGAAGGAAATAGGTCATACATAAAGGAAGTTTTGAGGTGAAACGCTCGTGTTGGATTCATACAGGATAAAGGAAGATTTGATGTTAAATGCACGCGTTGGATTCATACAGGATAAAGAAAGATTTGATGTTAAACGCTCATGTTGGATTCATACTGGATAAAGGAAGATTTGAGGTGAAACGCTCGTGTTGGATTCATACAGGATAAAGGAAGATTTGATGTTAAACGCTCATGTTGGATTCATACCAGTTAAAGGAAGATTTGAGGTTAAAACGCTCGTGTTGGATTCATACAGGATAAAGGAAGATTTGAGGTTAAAACGCTCGTGTTGGATTCATACAGGATAAAGGAAGATTTGAGTTTAAAACACTCGTGTTGGATTCATACAGGATAAAGGAAGATTTGAGGTGAAACGCTCGTGTTGGATTCATACAGGATAAAGGAAGTTTTGAGGTGAAACGCTCGTGTTGGATTCATACAGGATAAAGGAAGATTTGATGTTAAATGCGCGCGTTGGATTCATACAGGATAAAGAAAGATTTGATGTTAAACGCTCATGTTGGATTCATACTGGATAAAGGAAGATTTGAGTTTAAAACACTCGTGTTGGATTCATACAGGATAAAGGAAGATTTTATGTTAAACGCTCGTGTTGGATTCATACAGGATAAAGAAAGATTTGATGTTAAATGCTCATGTTGGATTCATACTGGATAAAGGAAGATTTGAATTTAAAACACTCGTGTTGGATTCATACAGGATAAAGGAAGATTTGAGTTTAAAACGCTCGTGTTGGATTCATACAGGATAAAGGAAGATTTTATGTTAAACACTCGTGTTGGATTCATACAGGATAAAGGAAGATTTGATGTTAAATGCGCGCGTTGGATTCATACTGGATAAAGGAAGATTTGAGGTGAAACGCTCGTGTTGGATTCATACAGGATAAAGGAAGATTTGATGTTAAATGCTCGTGTTGGATTCATACTGGATAAAGGAAGATTTGATGTTAAATGCTCGTGTTGGATTCATACTGGATAAAGGAAGATTTGAGGTGAAACGCTCGTGTTGGATTCATACTGGATAAAGGAAGATTTGAGGTGAAACGCTGGTGTTGGATGGCTCTTATGAAGTGTTTTTTTTTCAGTCTTTTGTCTATTAAAGTGAAGCAGCTGATTTTACTGATAATGATTTAACATCTCTCCACATTAACACTGTTTCTCTGCTCTTCTCTACTAAAAATAAGCCGCCAAACCTCTTCTGTACACTTTAAATTCAGCTAAATGACATTTTGTGGCATTTAATTCCAGAAATGGTTTCTTTTCATACTGCTCCCAAGGAGACAAGAAAGAAATGAAAGACGACTTTAAACTGCTGCCGCTGCCCTTGAGCTCCACTACAGGACAGTTTGACTGTTAGATCTGGGATTAAAGTCTCATCATCACTGCACTGATTTACTATTTTATGCATCTTTTGAAACTGAAATATTATATAATTAAGCAACGATACACGAGAGGGAGTGCTGTAATGTGAGATATTGATGCTGATGTGCTGCACAGGCCGAGAACAGTAGATCAGTACAATACCAGACTGTACATCTGTCATAATAGTGGAGGAACATCATTTACCAAAAACGGTTTATTATACAGACAGTAAACACAGATATACTGATGTTAAAGATGTTGTTGTTGGTGTAAACTGTGAGTCATTAAAGATGCTGACGCTGTATAAACTACATTTCTGACTGATCCATAAAAACCACTAGAATCAGTGCATGATGAGACTAAAAGTTCAGTGTCGTTGCTCTTCAGCTGAGCATAAACACATTAAAAGTCCAGTTGCTTTGCTGTATTGACTTAATTTCTCTGCCAGAGTCACATCCCTGTTCACAAGCACTGTCACCTCTGCCTGTCATGTGTATGTGGCAGAACTGACAGGTAGAGGAGATTTGTCTGATCTTCACAAAGGAACATTCTGCTTTTACCACAAAATAACTAAACAAACAGAAAGACTGACTTTACATTACCGAGATTAAGATTAGGATTAGACTACTGAGATTAAGATTAGGATTAGACTACTGGGATTAAGATTAGGATTAGACTACTGGGATTAAGATTAGGATTAGACTACTGGGATTAAGATTAGGATTAGACTACTGAGATTAAGATTAGGATTAGACTACTGGGATTAAGATTAGGATTAGACTACCGAGATTAAGATTAGGATTAGACTACCGAGATTAAGATTAGGATTAGACTACCGAGATTAAGATTAGGGTTAGACTACTGAGATTAAAATTACAGTTAAATTATTGAGATTAAGATTAGGATTAGGTTTAGACTACTTAGATTAATATTAGGGTTAGATTATTGAGATTAAGATTAGGTTTAGAGTTAGACTACTGAGATTAATATTACAGTTAGATTACTGAGATAAAGATTAGGATTAGGGTTAGACTACTGAGGTAAAAATTTGTTTAATTGTTGAGATTAGGGTTAGAATACTGAGACCAAAATTACAGTCAGGGTTAGATTACTGAGATTAAGATTAGGATTAGATTACTGAGATAAATATTAGTGTTAAATTATTGAATTAAGATTAGAATTAGGGTTAGACTACTGAGATTAATATTACAGTTGAATTATTGAGATTAAGATTAGGATTAGGGTTAGACTACTGAGATTAATATTAGGGTTAGATTATTGAGATTAAGATTAGGTTTAGAATATTGAGACCAAGATTAGAGTCAGGGTTAGATTACTGAGATTAAAATCAGGATTAGGAAGCTCTTTTAGGAATTCCTCACCCACTTATAACACAGGCAGACACCTTTATTCAGAAAAGGTCCAGAAACTGGTAAAAGAAAATAACAGTGTATGTTTAACAGTGTATGTCTAAATAAGTCTGTGGACACATCTCTAATGAATGCATTCAGTTACTTGCACTCACTACTGACACAGATACACACAACGCTTGTCTAGTCTCTGTAGAAATGTACTGCCAACAGAATAGGACTCTCTGGAGCAGATTAACATGAACCTGTTGGCACCATGTTTAAAGCCAGGTGGGCTAGAGGGGTATAAAGCCACCCAGCATTGAGCAGTGGAGCTGTGTTCTCTGAATACAATCAAATCCTTACAGCAATGTTCCACAATCTAGTAGAAAACTTCACCTGGACAGTAGAGACAGCTGCTCCAACAAAAGCAGGATAAACTCTTTAATGGAATCGATTTAAGAGGAAGCAATGAATGAGCAAGCGTCCCAAATCATTTATCCCTACAGTGTGTCCGGTATAGTCGTTTTTACCAGTCAGATCAGTTTGGGAGGTTTTCAGTATCAGAGGTGAAAGGATAGTATCGTTCCACCATTAACAGATGAAGGGGTTAAGTTAGACTGACCGTATCTGCTGAAGCTGCGAGGGAAACTGGCAGATGTCGGGATGTTGTAGGAGGACGTCTGCTTCGGCACCAGAGCGACCACACACCGATCCGAAACCTGTGGATGCAACAGAAAGATGCACTTTTTAGAAAGTAGTCTAAGCTGAAATACGTTCATGTGACAGAGGAGGAGCTAAACTCTAACAGGGTTCTGTGAAGTTTTTAAATTGTAAAAATGTGATTACATACTACATCAGACTCAGAACGAAGCAGATTTGGTTCTTGACGATATGGCTTTTTTAAGTCAATGTTAGCTACGTTAGCATTACAGGCTAAAGGTGACCTGATAGTGCATGAGCGTATTCAGTCGTTTCCAGTCGTTTTCAATCTTAGTGGTGATGTCCTCGTCCTGCAGGACCACACGCGCCGTACGACCCTGACGCCATTCTGTAACACACACACACACACACACACACACGATATTGACTTTCCAGAGCTCCTGTAGTGGTGATTCAGTGTATTCATGCAACCCCACAAAGCTTCATTATTCTGGTCAAAATAAGAGAGACTGAACTTTAGATCGAGCCACAAACATTATAATCACCCGAGTAATTTAATACAGTATCACAATCACAATATACAGATTTATGCAAAAAGTTAGTGCACCCCTGGTCAAGTTACACACTGTATTGATTGTAAAAATAAGACGTAAGTGCCCTCGACAGGAAAATATCACTATAAAACCAAGTGTATCATTAAAAGCTCACCGGTATATTTCAATAAATCAAAACTTTATTTATATAGCACTTTTCATACAAATCGGATTGAAGTTCAAAGTGCTTTACAGGTGATTGACAAGAAAAGATGATAAAAACGAATTATATAAATAATAGTAACTGTAAAACAATAAAAATTGATACATAAGATAAATGAAAATATAAAATGTATGTGTAGAATAAAAGTAAAAATGACCTTTAATTAAATATAAAAATAAAAAATAAAGAAAATAAATACAATAAATAAAAATAAATAAATACAATAAATAAAAATATACAGAAATTGAAATAAGAAGTATTAAAACTAAAACCAGGAAATGCTTATAAAACGCTACATAAAAGACAGACTAAATAAGTTTAAATGATGATGTAAAACAGGGATGGATGGATGAAGAGATAGATAAACCCATTTCAGGTCTGCAACACATGCCAAAAAAGTTGGGACAGGGGCAATTTAAGGCTAGAAATGAGGTCAAAAAACTAAATAATGATGTGATTTCAAACAAGTGCAAAGACCTGATTTAATATTTTAAGTGTTAAGTAAGTACGTAGAATGAAAAACAGTCCGTTCTGGACTAAATGCAGCCCAATTAAGACACTTATGGGTCAGTTAAGGCAATGACAAATGCATGGTGGGCCCACCATGTGGCTCAAATACAATCTCCATTTCTATTTTGGTCCAATTACAGTGTAGAACTAGCATCCCAGAGTTCTGGTTTAATTCAGGTAACACTGAGGCTGTGTTCCAGCATCCGGACCAAGTCATCACCATCATTCCAGGACGGTATTTGCCCCAATGGATGTGGGTCAGAAATGGGCCATCATTCGTATCTGTCAGGGATGCTATCATTAGCTTAGCAGAAGTTTACTCGGGTATCTTGTACAGACACAGCTTTGTATCTGGTCATCAGCAGACGTTAAGCCCGAGCGGCGTCCTCCTCAGACTGAAGCAGCAAGGACATTATTAATGACAGGATCCTCCTGAACGTGACTTTGTGAACATTACCGGCCGCTTTTCTCCGCTCTTTTATCCTGAGTGGCTGAAAGCTGATGGATTATTGATGACAGCGATGGGCAAACCTGCTTTAATTATTGAAAGTGCTCGTGATTGTTACAGGTTGGAGATGAATTTTGCATGTTCACATTGCATACAGTTCTGTGTTAGAGTAGGTCAGATCCTCTCTTCTGCCTTTTCTTCTGTTGGCGCCCTAAAAAAGACCAGCTGGATGGATGGTTTACCTCCAGTAAGGTGCTGTGTCCAATGCTATGGAGGTATAAAACCCTGCACTGAGCTGTGGTACACTAGAGTGATGGTCCATCCAACTCGATGAGCAGTAGTGACCATCCAACATCAGCACCTGACCTCAGTGATGCTCTCATGGCAGAATACAATCAAATTCTCACAGCAATGCTAAAGTAAATCATTCTCAGAAGAGCAGAGCTACTTACACGTATACACTGGTTTACTCAAAGCCTTACACAAGAATTTATTTTATAATAGTCTTCTTCATCACAATTTAATTATGATACCCAGCCATCATCAGCATCATATTATTAAAGCCTAATATGGCATTAATAAACAGAAATACGTGTTGTATTATCTCCAGACTGATCTCAGTGTTTATTATCAGACCTAAACAAACACAGTAGAACCTGCTGTACATCTGTCTGAATATGAACTACAGCAGCTCCACGTGCTGAAGCCAGTACATCACTGGGTAGGGAAGTGCTTAGATTGCCCCCTACTGCACAGAAACAGGTCAACATCGAAGAACTGCTTACAGACTGAATGAAAATATCAATATATCAAGCTGGGCCGTAAAGGTGTAGCTCACATCCTCCTCATCGCACAGCCTGTAAGTATGAATATAAAAACTGAATCCATTCTGTAAGGAGAGCGGATTTAAATGCTAAAGTCGTCTCTGTTCTTTTGTCAAAAATATAATTCAACATTACAATGATGAGGCTGTGTGCTAATCTAAATGGCCTTTACTCTGTCTCTCCTCATATGAATGCACACACTGAACAATCTGTCCATCTGTCTGACCTTTAACACACACACACACACACACACACACGTAATGTTGGACTGAAAAGCATGAAGAATATTAAACATCTACAGTCGTGACCTACAGAATCCTTTAATAACGTCTAACAAGTCACTAAATCTCAGGATTCATTTGTCTCATCAATAACTTCTCTCTTGTTGCTCCACCCACTGTCCAATATATCAGAAACTCCTCTCTTGTAGCTCCACCCACTGTCCACTATATCAGAAACTCCTCTCTTGTAGCTCCACCCACTGTCCACTTTATCAGAAACCTCTCTTGTAGCTCCACCCACTGTCCACTATATCAGAAACCCCTCTCTTGTAGCTCCACCCACTGTCCACTATATCAGACACGTCTCTCTTGTAGCTCCACCCACTGTCCACTATATCAGAAACTCCTCTCTTGTAGCTCCACCCACTGTCCACTATATCAGAAACTCCTCTCTTGTAGCTCCACCCACTGTCCACTTTATCAGAAACCTCTCTTGTAGCTCCACCCACTGTCCACTATATCAGAAACCCCTCTCTTGTAGCTCTACCCACTGTCCAATATATCAGACACGTCTCTCTTGTAGCTCCACCCACTGTCCACTATATCAGAAACTTCTCTCTTGTAGCTCCACCCACTGTCCTCTATCAGAAACCCCTCTCTTGTAGCACCTCCCACTGTCCACTTTATGAGAAACTCCTTTCTTGTAGCTCCACCCACTGTCCACTATATCAGAAACTTCTCTCTTGTAGCTCCACCCACTGTCCACTATATCAGAAACTCCTGTCTTGTAGCTCCACCCACTGTCCACTATATCAGAAACTTCTCTCTTGTAGCTCCACCCACTGTCCACTATATCAGAAACTCCTGTCTTGTAGTTCCACCCACTGTCCACTATATCAGAAACTCCTGTCTTGTAGCTCCACCCACTGTCCGCTTTATCAGAAACTCCTTTCTTGTAGCTCCACCCACTGTCCGCTTTATCAGAAACTCCTCTCTTGTTGCTCCACCCACTGTCCACTTCATCAGAATCACATTCACACAGAACATCACTGTATTAATGTCATTTGTTTATGTTAATTTGAGTGTTTTAAAGTAAATAATACTGCACAGGTCTAAAAGGTTGTAAGTAATAACAGCACTTTGTTTATGAAACAGTGTTGAGGAATGTCTGTCTAAATCAGGGTTGCCAGGTTCATGGTTTTCCCACCGAACTATGCTATTTTGTAAACACTGTAGAAATTCGGAGGTCAGGCTGCAGCGTGTGAATGAGACCGAGCTTTCTGAGACTTGGCAGTAAGTTTAACACCTGAACGCTTTGATATTCCTCAGATTTCATTGTGTTCTGCACTGAATGACCCTGTGCCAAAGGCAGCAAAGCAGCCCCAAAGCAGAGCCCAGCCTCCTCCATGTTTCACTGTAGGTACGATGTTCTTTCTTTGATGCTTTTTTTGTTGTCTGGGAACATAAAGCTGATGTGACTCCAGTTTTACTCATCTGTCTAAAGAACGTTCTCCCAGAAGCTCTGTGGCTTGTCAATATGTATTTTAGTAACAGTGATGTAAAAACTGATGTCTCAAAACACATTAAGAGGCAATAAATGCAAGTCATGAACTCTCGACAAGACACAGCTGTTAACTGAAAGCCATTATAACCAAATACCAAATAATTACAGATGTGTTTATTCATAGTTTAGATGACTTCAGTATTAATCTACAGTGCAGAACATTTTTAAATCATGAAAAACACTGAATGTCCAGGTGTGTCCAAACTTTTGACTGCTACTGTAATATAACTGTGCTCCCAGGAACATCAGTTGGTTTATAGGTCTTATAGTCTTTCCCTTTAGAATGGTCTTTCTCATCTCCTCAGAAAACTCTTCCCTTTGCTTCCTCTGGTCCACGTTCAGTGTGGTGTATGTGATGATACCAAACAGCAGAGGGACCACTTTTCTCCTTTTAAACAGGCTGGATTTACTTATAACCTTTTCTAGGGGTACCAACAACCATTTACCTCTTCACACTTTTCTCTGTGACAAACCAAAGGCAAGTACATCATTACAGGGGGGATGATTCATTGTTTCAGTATCTGTATGTGTGTGTAGTTTAACATTCCCCACAACAACAGAAGAAAGTGAAAGTAAAACTGAAGGAGCCACAGTGAGAAGACAATGGGAGATGGAAACAGACACATACCCAGGTCCATATCCACAGCCCGCGGCCTCTGAGAGTACGGGATGTTCTTATAAACCGCATCCAGGATCTTCTCCTTCACCTGAGTGATGGTGTCACAGTTCAGCACTTTCACTGGGATTTCAGCACTGTTCTCATTATCAGGATTCACACAGCTCAGAGTCTGAGAGAGAGAGAGAGAGAGAGAGAGAGAGAGAGAGAGAGACAAAGAGAGACAGCGAGAGAGACAGAGACAGAAAGAGAGAGACAGACAGAAAGAGAGAGACAGAGACAGAAAGAGAGAGAGACAGAGACAGACAGAGAGAGAGACAGAGACAGACAGAGAGAGAGAGAGAGAGACAGAGAGAGAGAGAGAGAGACAGAGAGAGAGAGAGACAGAGAGAGAGAGACAGAGAGAGAGAGAGAGAGACAGACAGAGAGAGAGAGAGACAGAGACAGACAGCGAGACAGACAGAGAGACAGACAGAGAGACAGAGACAGACAGAGAGACAGACAGAGAGACAGAGAGAGAGAGAGAGAGGGAGAGAGAGAGGGAGAGAGAGAGAGAGAGAGAGAGGGAAAGAGGGAGAGAGGGAGAGAGAGAGAGGGAGAGGGGGAGAGGGGGAGAGAGAGAGGGAGAGAGAGAGAGAGAGGGAGATACAAAGTAAGAAACAGAGGCAGACAGATAGAGAAAAAGAGAGATTTAGCTCCACCCATTCAGCCTATAGCAGTTTAGCTCCACCCATTTAGCCTACAGTAGTTTAGCTCCACCCTTTCATCCTACAGCAGTTTAACTACACCCATTTAGCCTACAGCAGTTTAACTCCACCCATTTAGCCTACAGCAGTTTAACTCCACCCATTTAGCCTACAGCAGTTTAACTCCACTCATTCAAAGTACTGCAGTTTAGCCCCACCTGTTCAACACACTGCAGTTTAGCCCCACCTTTTCTTCCCAACTCATCAAAGAGCTCATTTACATATTAAATGTACAGGTAAGGTCTTAATTCTAAGGTTGATGACTAGATGATTGTACATAAACACAGACTAATGATATGCGTGTATCTGAGGGAGAAATAATACAGAAGAGACTATAAAACAGGTTTAAGTTTAAGCCTTCAGACGCCGTCCTGACGAGATTTAAAACTGTTAGCCATTTAGTCTGTGAGGAAAATCAACAACACTGCAGGGAAGACAAGCAGCAGGAATCAGAGACAGAGTTTCTCATCTCAGAACAGAGACTTTCATCAGACTGCTGAGTAGAGCACACACACACACCTCTGTCTTTATCTGTACTCATTCATTCAGACTGCTGAAAACGTGCTTATAAATATTAGCATAGCTATTTACCCATAATCCCCTTCTCTAGGTCAGGACACAGATGTTTAGGTGTTGTTTTTGAAGTATAAATCAAATCTGAGTGAAGCAGGATCAGTAAAAACAATACGTTGTTAAAATACAAACACACCTCACTACTGCAGATCACTAATGCCAGGTTCACACTACACGAGTGTGTCGTTGTGCCGTTCACATTACATGACTGCTTGAGCTGTAATCTCAAGTCTTTCAGCTGTTGTGGCTTTCACACTCAGTGCTGGCGCTCCGCCCACACCGACCACGCGCTGCACGTAGGGCACCAAGTGCCCTGGCGGTGGCACCAAAAATCACTAATGTACATCACTGATGCAGCTCACCAATACACATCACTAATGCTGATCACTAATACAGATTAGAGCCCGACTGATATATATCAGCCAATATATAGCGTTTAAAAGTCTATCGAGATTACAAAATTTGTCCTGGGCTGGGAACATTATGTAATTGCGCCGCTAATCCAGCAGAGGGCGCCCGCAGACCAAGTCATGCTCAGGTCACGTCCATGCGGCCTGAGCAGCAGCCCAGAGCTGACACAGAATTCTGAGAGTGACTGAGAACTGTGCATCACACTGCTGACCTGGGCATCGTATATTTGTCAATGGTACGTTTATAAGTAGCTTGTGAAATAAACATCAGCAAAAGATTTCCACTCAACTCTCCAACCCGCTTGCCTCAAGCTAAAAGCTTTAGCTACCTCCTAAACTAGCAAGATACAATTTACGAGAGATAATTAACATATAACCTTAGCCAGAACAATGTAACACACAATGAAATATATCAGTTCTAAGTAGTAACATTATCTTTTCTGTAAATTAAATGCATCGTTTGTCTGAAGTAAACTAGTCTGAATGAACATGACCGAGAACACACTGCTACTGCAGCTCAATATTAAAACACATTTCTAATTTAATTTATAACATATAGTGGAGTGAATCATGAAATGAAAAACAACCAGTGCACTCGTAACCCTTGGGTGGGACCAGGTACAGTGGTATGTCATATCGTTTGGCTTCACGTAATCACAGTACTGTGCCTCAAAGCGTATTTTAGCGTTATTTTCCGATATAAGGCAAAGGAACATGGGGAAGCGCTTAGCAGAGTCTCCGCTGGTACCAGCGTAGAGTCTCGTGACCAGCTTGCATCAGTTGATTTCTGATCAGAACGTGGTGAGCTGCGAGCCTGAGTGACGCTAGTAGCTAGCGCAGCAGAGTAGTGACATAGTCAGGCTTTATAGCCCCCGTCTGTGCTCACAGAAACCGGAGCAAGCCGACAAGTCAGACTTCGGGCTCTTGCGCCTAAATCCAGGGTAAAGCACTCTTATCAACTTCATAAAAGATTCTAGTATATTCAGCCCCTCGTGTGTATTGTGCCTGTGTGCGCGCGCGTATCCATGGTAATGCGCAGGTGCTGTGCAGCCAGAGATTTTCTCTCGTACGTTGTTATGCGGACAGATAACAAAACAGCTAGATATGTTCCCACTTACTTACCAGTAACGTGTATGCTGCTTGTCCTGACTAATAGACATAGAGCAGTATACATTAAACACAAAAAATTATATATTATGGCTTAAGATCTTTCTTACTGTGTGAATGTAATAATACTTACTTACATTGTTCTGGCTAAGGTTTTATTTATGTTTCAGTTTAAATGACTATTTTATTGGCCTTTATTAAATTATTGCACAGTACTGTTCCCTGAATGTTTTGTTTTCAGGCATATGTAAAAGATTGACAAATGGTCTTCAATATATGTTAAAATATTTGTAATTTTTATGTTACATTATTTATTGTTATGTTCAAATTAAGCACCGTTTTACTTTTGACAATAAAAGCATTTGAAACAAGTTATATGTTAAATCTTCATTTCCATTTATATGTATATAAATGAATACAAATTGTAAAAAAATATCGGCCGATATATCGTTATCGCCATTTTCTTCCTCTTTATTATCGATATCGTATCGGCCACCCCAAAATCCATATCAGTCGGGCTCTAATACAGATCACTAATACTGATCACTAATACAGATCACCAATACAGCTCTTGAATGCAGATCACTAATAAAGATCACTAATACAGATTATTAATACAGATCAATAATACATATCTTGATTTCAGATCACTAATGCAGATCACTAATACAGATCACTAATATGGATCACCAATACGGATCACCAATACGGATCAATAATATGGATCAATAATACAGATCTTGAATGCAGATCACTAATAAAGATCACTAATACAGATCTTGAATGCAGATCACTAATAAAGATCACTAATACAGATCACCAATACGGATCAAGAATACAGATCTTGAATGCAGATCACTAATACAGATCTTGAATGCAGATCACCAAAAAAGATCACCAATAAAGATCAATAATACAGATCACCAATACAGATCACTAATACAGATCTTGAATGCAGATCACTAATAAAGATGCCTTCACTTCAACTCCCCGCACAGCAGTGTGTGTTAGGAGTGGGTTTTTTAATATTAAGCTATAACCACGTGACTGCCCATGCTCTGTAATGAGATTTATTTATTTATTTATATATTTATTTATTTATTTCAGCCTAAGCTTCGTGTCCAGAGCAGCTGTGTTTACGTAGGAGCCGAATCTGAAGTAAAATGCAAACGGTGCTGTTTGAAGTACGTGCTTTATTTGGCGCTGACCCAGGTTCATCCAATCACAAATTCTAATTAAGATAATAATCTGAGGGACGAGTTTAGTGGAGGAGAGCTCTGCTATCTGAAGATCAGTTCAATCCTAATGCCCATCCTCAGAGTGTGTGTGTGTGCATCACGGCAGGGAGTGTAATTCAGTCCAAACACAGACACACACACACACACACACACTCACTCTAATGGGCTTTGATAAGGGTCCAGCAGCTGTAGAGAGACTGGACGAAGCTTGTATGCTAATACATTCTTCAAAGCTGCTTCATGTACTATTAGCATGCATATTTTAGAACCCTGAGTCTGAAGATGTGAAGAAGTGATTGTATGGGGTCTAAATTGAGTCTCTCACTATCGTAACAACGGGGTTTACTCATTTTATGTCCTTTTATAAAACGTCTTTATTATATTTATCAAGGCTGAATTGATTCATTAAAATAATTGTTGAGTCTGCCTGTAGATGTGCCTGCAGATGTGCCTGTAAATGAGCCATTGTTTATTTACTGGTCTTGTAAGCTTTAAAAAATAATCATGTGGTGCTGATTATATAAAAATGGCAATAATTGACCTGATTAATCAGTCTATCATTACTGATTACTAAACATGACTCTTTGCCTCGAGGCTGAGGTTTATGTACTCACCAGTGTTTTATACTCTATCTGCTGCCGGATGAGTTTATCTTCACTGAGAGAATAACGAGCTTCTCCTGTAATGGCATCTATTGGGCCTTTCTCCATCTGCTGCTTTATAGCACAGTAGAGCATGAAGAGAGGCTCACCAGCACATTCCTGAAAACACACACACACACACACACACATATACACACACACAAATAGCATATTTTTCCACTGAACTCAGCTGTAACCAATCAATTAAGACATGAGCAAATTTTCCTTCCTTAGTTTAGAGCACAAGCTGTGAACATTGCTAACAAACACTTGAACACAATAGACACCTAAACATCCCAGTTGTTTCTGTAAATATACTCTAATCTAAAACTATACAGACTCTAATCTATACAGACTCTAAACTATACAGACTCTAATCTAAAACTATACAGACTCTAAACTATACAGACTCTAAACTATACAGACTCTAATCTAAAACTATACAGACTCTAATCTAAAACTATACTGACTCTAACCTAAAACTATACAGACTCTAATCTAAAACTATACAGACTCTAATCTAAAACTATACAGACTCTAATCTAAAACTATACAGACTCTAATCTAAAACTATACAGACTAATCTAAAACTATACAGACTCTAATCTAATACTATACAGACTCTAATATACAGACTCTAATCTAATACTATACAGACTCTAATCTAAAACTATACAAACTAATCTAAAACTATACAAACTAATCTAAAACTATACAGACTCTAATCTAAACCTATACAGACTCTAATCTAAACCTATACAGACTCTAATCTAAACCTATACAGACTCTAATCTAAAACTATACAAACTAATCTAATACTATACTGACTCTAATCTAATACTATACTGACTCTAATCTAAAACTATACAAACTAATCTAAAACCATACAGACTCTAATCTAAAACTATACAAACTAATCTTAAACTATACTGACTCTAATCTAATAGTATACTGACTCTAATCTAAAACTATACTGACTCTAATCAAAAACTATACAGACTCTAATCTAAAAAAATATGGATGTGTTATAATTACTCAAATCGACTTGCCTTTAAAAACTTGTGAAGTAAGAAAGCAAACCAGTTGGTCAGCATTTTCTCTGCAACCGACTCGGTCCTAAAACGCAGAGTTTAGAAAGAGTCTGAATGTAAATCAGGTTCAGAATCTGTATTAGTATCAGTATTAATGTTAAAGGGAAAATGTGTAAATATGACGGTTACAAACTACTGCTTTAATATATTCTTGCTTTATTTACCCTGGGGGGCATAGAGAAGGAGAGAGAGAGAGAGATGGAGAGAGAGAGAGAATGGGAAGATCTGCCTCTATTAAAGATTCATCAGCCTTTGCTCAGACTGTGAAAACAAACTTCAACAGAGAGAGAGAGAGAGAGAGAAAGAGAGAGAGAAGAGCGAGAGAGAGAGAGAGAGAGAAACAGAGGAGAAAAAGAGCAAGACAGAACAAAAGTAAAAGTTTTTAATGTTTAATGAGATGCACATCTCTGTCTCTCTCGCTCTTTCTCTCTATCTCTCTGTTACTCTCATTCTTCTTCTAAAAGCCACTACTGTCTGCCCTATATAAACATCCATCTCTTAAAGGAGTCTCTCTCTCTCTCTCTCTCTCTCTCTCTCTGAGTGACTGATGTTAGCAGATTTGCTAATGTGGTTTCTGACATTGTAGGACTTACTTTTATCTTTAAAAATAAACAACAGTACACCACCATCTAAAATCTGGATTTTTATTTGTACTTTAGGTGACCAGACATTCACATCTCCACGTCCCTATTTCATGAGGACAGTCCCTGTTTTTGACGGTCAGTCTCCAGCTGAGGCCGTCTTTATTTTTAAAAGTCAATAAAAACACACCAGAAAGTCCTAAGAAACACCTGCCGTAGAGCAGACTGTCAGTTGCCTCATGTTATGCTTATTTTGGCCAACAGAGGGCACTGTTGTCTACTAACCACTTCTACTACATGCTCACCTAGTTTTTAGAGAGCACTGCTGTGTAAAACTTCACCAAATGCTAGAGTCAAGTTCACAACATCATATCTTTATCACCTTTACTAAAAAAAGGAGATGTACATGGACCCACAGGTCCACATGGACAGTAATTCAGGACCTGTGCATAATTTACAACTCACAGCTTACTAATGAGTTATAGTATACTGAATCACCACTATACTCAATTTACTGAACAACACTGTGGTTATAACTGTTCATCTCAACCTAAAATTGACTGTGTCAGTAATTTAATATATTCTACATATTAAATCATTCCCATTTTTCATTCAATTAACTCGCAAGACTGCTCAAACTGAGACAAGCAACCAAAACCTCGGACATGTCAGAAATCCTCCTGGATTTCTGCCCACTCAGAGCTCATTGGGCCAGTTAATCCAGCATCGCTTCCCTCTCACACTGCACATCAAAGGCCAGCAGATCAAGCTAAAAATTCAGTGAAATATGACTAAACCAGGTCTAAAAATGGACTGAAATCACACAGCGTATGACTGAAGGGACCAGGCATGTCTTGTCTGGTCAGCTACATTCCTTTAAGCAAGCAAAGTAAGAGTATCTGCATGTATATATACAGTCATGTGAAAAAATGTGGGCATTCTGGTTAAAATATGAGATAAATGTGTAAATATATCTGCATTTTAGCTTATATTAAAACTTCTGTTGGCTGCAATGTCTTACCAACACTTTCTGTACTAGATCTCTCTTGTCAGTTCATTTATGACTGCAGTGCAACAAAAATGGCCGCCACACTAATTTGCACAAAAGAAGAGCCGCATGCAACAACTGGTAAGAACTGAAAGTTTCTTAAACAGAATCATTACTGGTGAGGAGATATGGATTTATCACTACGAGACTACAGCAGAATCATCCTCAATCACCCAAGAAAAAGTTAAAAACTCAAACATCAGCTGGGACGTGAAAGAGGACATAAGAGGACGAAGATTCATGTCTGATGAGGTCAATCAATCAAAATTTATTTATATACCGTTATAACAATGGCCGTTATCACAAAGCCGCTTTACATAATTAGTATCAGACAATTTGATTCTAAGCCCAATGTGAGCAAGCCGAAGGCAACAGTGGCAAGGGAAAACTCCCTCAAGCCTGGAGGAAGAAACCTTGGGAGGAACCAGACTCACAAAGGGGATCCATCCTCCTCTGGTCAAACTACTGATAGAGATTTACATCATAAGTTAAGTCTGACATTGTGCTATAGTGTAAAACAATAATGACATTAATAATAGTGATCATTGCATCCATATCAGGTATCATAATTAAAATGCAGTAGCATTAGAGCTTCTGAGGTGACAACAGCTTTGCATTTGTGGCTCACAGCTCAGCCAAAAACATGCTTTAATGAGAGAATATGAAAGTGCTGAATCATGTAAATCAGGAGATTATGTAGAAGAATAATGTATTTGTCTCTAAAAACTGAATAAAATCACTTCTACAGCCAGACTGTGGATCATTTTTGAGATTTTTTTTTACATTTGTCCTTCTCTTCATACATCTAGTGCACCACTTCTATTTATTTACTGAATTAATGTTAAAACATTCAATTTCTGATATGCAGTCAGTAACTAAGGTGTAAGTGTGCATTAAAACATCCTCTGTAGAACTTAATTAGACATCAACAGAACATGGAGTGTTACCTGCGCAGTAGTAGTTTGGGGTGGTTTTTGCTCTCCATGTTCTTCAGTATGAGGTCAGAGAGCAGCTGTTTGAGGAGGTCAGTGGCAAACTCTAGCCTGGCCTGCAGTGCGGTCATTATGAGCGAGGCCAGGTAGCCTCTGTCGCGCATGGAGAACGACCTCTGCAGCTCCAGCGTCCGGATAAACGTCAGCAGGAACGTCTTATTGTTCACCAGCTGACCAAACTGCTTTAGAGCCTTTTCCACTCGCTGCTGACCACAGCCTGATACCTGACCACACACACACACACACACACAAGGGAATTATACACACACACCTTAACACTAATACAGTGGAACCTCGGCTATCGTTTGCCGTAGTTATCATACAATTCAATTCTCGTCGACTTTTTTTCAGGGAAATTTTGTCCCAGTTATCGTTCAATCGCCCGGTTATAGTTGGCATACCCACGTGACTCACTGCTAATATTGCGAAAATAAGCATCCACCCACATGTTCATCGTTCATTCTGGCTTTGTTTCTCGTTGTTTCTCATTATTTCTCGTTGATAACAACTCAAAACAAACTAAAACACGTCACACTAAAGTGACGGCGCGCAGCGATACCGTCTAACAACTGGTGCAAAAAAAAAAATGGCAGAGAACCCCAAGAACGGGTGTACAAAAAGCTATTGGCTGGACCACACTGGCAGCATAAACTCGTAAGAGTTAAATGTTCATTTATCTATTTCATTAGTCTTTTGTATGTATTTCTCATTGTGTTCTGTATGTAAAACTAGAGATATTCTATATAAAATGTATTTTTGTTAATATTTTGGAGTGTCTATAACAGATTCATTGGATTTACATTATTTCTTATGGGATATATTGCTTCAGTTATCAATCGTTGTCATCATCAGGCACTTTAGAACAGAGTAATGACGAAAACCGAGGTTCCACTGTAGTTTGTTTTCAGTCCTAATAGGATTGGATTAGTGTATCGGGGGGATGTCTTTCTCAGTGCTTAAAACTCCTGCATCTGGATGACATTTAAATGACCACAGGAGAGTTTCTAGTGGGTTGTATTATCTATGTCTGTGTCATGTGATCATATGATCACAATTATTATGTATTGACATGTTTATAGACAACAGTATATCACACAGTATCAGAAACATACTATTAGACATAACTGATCATCTCACCGCAGTTAGCGTTATGCTAATTTGTGTACATATGCTACACCAGAAACCTTAGAAGAGCAAGAACGTGCTGAATAATTGACTACGCTTGGAGCAAAAACAGTCAAATGTTCTACATTGCTTTCAATTTACCTCCAGCTCTCTGAGCACTGGATGATCGTCCATGCCGGGGAACAGGACCCTCATGGTGTAAGTGCGGTAATCTAAATGTGGAATTCCAGCTCGATCCAGATCACTCGTCAGCTCGTTTATATCTGTCTGCAGCTCTGCAAATGCTACACACACACACACAACATATACAACATATATGCGGCTGATCTGATCTGATGCATCATAAATCTGATATGAATCGTAAGTGGGAGGCTGTGTTAACATGACGTTAATGAATAAAATAAATCAGTACTGTCACAGCACTGCATGTTGACTCACCTTCTTTACACTCCAGAGCCACTCTGGACTCCAGGTTGTCCATCTGCATCTGCAGACGTTTGAGCGTGAGGTCATTCTCGTGGGATTTCCGGCGGTATGCAATGAGGACGAGGATGACGATGATGAAGAGCAGACTACCGCCGGCTGCAATGCTGAGAATAGCTGGCAGAGTCAGGAGACTGTCTGATTGGATATGGACCGAACCGGGGGACACCAACAGACCACCAACCTGAACCTGAACACACAAATATGTATAAACGTATTTACACACATGTATTTATGTATAATAAGGTTCATGTGTACAGTCAAACATGTGCTTGAATAAATGTAATAAACACAGGAACAGGAAGCTCCTGTATTGGGATGCTTGAAGCCCCTCAGAGGTTGTGAAGGGACAGAATATGATTTCTAAGGTTTTGTCTGGAAATTATGCGAAAAAGAAAAACAACTATTTGGTTCAAAGCCACAGAGATGCAGGTGTGTGTGTGTGTGTGTGTGTGTTATATGGCCCTGCTGTCCCTGCCACAGTCTTATTTCCTATTTCTGCTACATTTCATCATCTTTAACCAGCAGGGGACTTGGGAATTGGACAGAGGCGTCCTTCTGCATCTCGCTGTATCAATACGTACTCGGGCTGACTCCCTCGGAGAGGGGGGTGGGGGGGGAGTCCAGCATTACTGCTTACTGGTGAAGACTATAGTGAAGTGAAAATGAACTACAGTTCCTCAAGCTTACAACTACATCACATACATATTCAAAGGATGATAAAACCATTCAAAATGGTTTCTGTATAATTCACACTATGTACTGAGTCATTCATACTGGATACTGAATAATTCATAGTGGTTACTGCATAATTCATACTAGATACTGAATAATTCATAGTGGTTCCTGCTTAATTCATACTAGAAACTGAGTCATTCATACCAGATACTGAATAATTCATAGTGGTTACTGCATAATTCATACTAGATACTGAATAATTCATAGTGGTTACTGCATAATTCATACTAGATACTGAGTCATACATAGTAGATACTGAATAATTCATAGTGGATACTGCATAATTCATACTAGATACTGAATAATTCATAGTGGTTACTGCATAATTCATACTAGATACTGAATAATTCATAGTGGATACTGCATAATTCATACTAGATACTGAATAATTCATAGTGGTTACTGCATAATTCATACTAGATACTGAGTCATACATAGTAGATACTGAATAATTCATAGTGGTTACTGCATAATTCATACTATATACTGAATAATTCATAGTGGTTACTGCATAATTCATACTAGATACTGAGTCATACATAGTAGATACTGAATAATTCATAGTGGTTACTGCATAATTCATACTAGATACTGAATAATTCATAGTGGTTACTGCATAATTCATCCTAGATACTGAGTCATACATAGTAGATACTGAATAATTCATAGTGGATACTGAGTGATTCATAGATACTGAATAATGCATACTAAATACTGAGTCATTCGTAGTGTTTACTGAATAATTCACAGTACATGTTGAAGAAGTTATAGTGGAGACTAAATAAATATCTACAGTATAAAATATTGTAAGAGTGGGATTTAATCCCTATTAATATTCATAAGATGACTGAATCTCCTGTTGCACCCTGATGTAAAGTGTATCAGTACTTTCAGCAGTTTATCACTTGTTTCAGTTCGAGGATGTGTGATTGCTGACTGTGAGTGAGCGTACCGTGACTTTGTGCTGACCACTGAGAGTGGGAGGTTCACACAGCAGCTGATGTTCAGAGACGGTGACGGGGCAGGGTGTATCGCCCACCAAAATGGTGTAGTTCAGCCTGGACCCCCCAGACGCCGGGGGCACCAGATTCCTCCCCTACACACACACACACATAGAAACATATAAAACAGATATGTTGAATCTATTATATTAAATAGCTGTATGTGAAGTATATTATGACCACCCTGGTTTGGAATAAACACAGCCCAGGATGTCACAGATGTCATGTGACCGGATTTACTGCACACCAGTCAGTTGTGGCAGAGTGTAAAACTGTCATCATGGGCACAGGACGTGATGTGAGGACATGATGACAGTGTACTCAGTGAAAAGTCGTTGCATGTCAGAAATCAGTAACTTTGTAGGATGTGTTGGAGCCGCTGTAGTGAAGGTGAACTGAGACTGGACTTCTCATACATTAAGTGACTCCCAACAGCATAACAGTGGTGCCTCACGGATCACTGATGCCAGGGGGGAGCAATGATTCCGGCAAGTGGTGCAGAGTACGTGACAAGCCAGAGTAGACCAGAGCAGCATTTGTAGATTCTATCGTTTTATCATATCGGTCATTTTCTCACTTTGAGGATGATGGGTGATCCAGGTTTCTGCTCCAGGATGCCGGTCAGGCTGAGAGGCTCGAATGACGGGTTTGGGTAGTAGATGAAGCTGGTACTGTTATAGGTCAGCAGGGCCTGGACGTTATTGAAGACGAAACCAAACTCATCAGCGTGTTTTATGGAGTCCTGAGCAGGAGTGAGGTCAGCCATCAGAGACGGAGCAAAGCAACTGATCGTGGTGGTGTTCACCACTTTACACACCTGAGAGAAAGAAAAAGAGAAGGAGAGAGAAAGAGAGAAGGAGAGACTTGTTTTTTACTTTTAAGCACCTTTAATCACACATTACCCACATAAAAACACTTACAACCAGCTCAGAACCAACAAGAGAGAGGGAGAGAGAAAGAAAGTGATAAAGATACACAGAAAGAGAGAGAGGTGGAGAGAAATAAGAGAGAGAGGGAGAAATAAAGAAAACGAGAAAGATACAGATAGACACAGAGAGAGAGAGAGAGAGAGAGAGAGAGAGAGAGAGGTGATAAAGATACACAGACAGAGAGAAATAAAGAGAGAGTGAGAAAGATAGAGAGGGAGAGTATGAGAAAGAGAGAAAAAGAAAGAGTGAGAGAGAAATACAGAGAAAGAGAGAGAGAAAAGAGAGGGGGGAGACATGAAAGAGTGAGAGAGAGAGGAAGAGAGATGGAGAGAGAGTGCGAGAGAGAAAGATACAGAGAGAGAGAGGGGGAGAGCAAGAGAAAGAGATAGAAAAAGAGGGGGGGGAGAAAGAGAGAGAAAGATACAGAGAGAGTGAGAAAGAGAGAGAGAAAAGATAGAGGGGGGAGAGGAAAGAGTGAGAGAAAGAGAAAGATACAGAGAGAGAGAGAGATACAGAGAGAGTGAGAAAGAGAGAGAGAAAAGAGGGGGGGAAGGAAAGAGTGAGAGAGAAAGAGAAAGATACAGAGAGAGAGAGATATACAGAGAGAGTGAGAAAGAGAGAGAGAAAAGAGAGGGGGGGAGAGGAAAGAGTGAAAGAGAAAGATACAGAGAGAGAGAGATATACAGAGAGAGTGAGAAAGAGAGAGAGAAAAGAGAGGGGGGGAGAGGAAAGAGTGAAAGAGAAAGATACAGAGAGAGAGAATAGAGAGAGATGAAGACACTTAAACTGGAGTGATTATATTTAGTGTGTGTATGTGAGTGTCAGTGTGTAACTGTGTGTACACTGTTGTCAGTGTTCTGCTGTACTGACATTTACAGACTCGTGGCCGCCGTACTTGACTCTGACCCGAGGTTCCTGCACCACATCCAGGTTAGTTCCAGTCACCGTCAGTGTGGTATGACCACTGTCACAGAAAACAAAACACAGGATTAATAATAATAATAATAATCATAATAATAATAATAATAATAACGTATATGTTTATACCTGGTGATGCTCCATTCAGGTTCTATGCGCTGTACTGTCGGATCTTCAATGTACTCAAAGTTCAGTTTACTGCTGAGTTCAGCTCGGTCCACGTTCACCTTGACCTCCACTGACCCCTCCCCAAATACAGAGGGCGCTGAGAAGCACACAATCTCACTGGAGCTCCGCCTTCAGATCACAGAGAAGGAAAAAAGGCTTGTTGGAGATGAACTGGATCTGTACTTGTGTAGCTGAATGCTGCGTCAGCCATCTTGGAACAGGAAGTGCTGATCTAGAATCAGTTTTAGTGATGATGAGCATCATAAATCCAGAGGAATCTGGTCTAAGATCAGTCTTCTACCAGCCCTGCCGCTGTCTGATGTGTCTGTCTGTAGTGATGAGCTTTTATTCATCTTTATAGTTCACAGTAAGTCTGACTATAATAAACCACACCCACTAGTCTGTGACACCTTCATTAACCCTTTCATGCGCGGTGGTCACTACAATGGAACAATATTTATAAGCCATCGGCATCTAAGTGCATTGATGCACTGCCACCTCTTCAGAGGATGTAACTATAAAAACCCTGTAGTACCACCTGGTGGCCATTAACCGCAAGTGCAACAAAGCACATGGTAAATGAAAACGTCTGACAGACAGCCTGAAAAAGCATCTACGTTTAGGATTTCTGAACATCTAAAGAGTGATATAACTTGTGTTTTTCAAATATTAATTTTCCGTAAGAAGGTAAATTATGATTAAACACGCATCCTAGACATTTCAGCTACCAAACGGTGAGCATAGCAAGAGAAGTTCATGTTAAAATAGTACATCGTATATATTTATTCTACAGTATTAAAATGTACATGTTACTTATGTAACATCTACCTGACTACAGTGTTAATTTCGTTAACGATAATTATGACGAAAAATATTCGTTGACCACCATTTTTTCACGACGAAAACGAGACGAGAACTAAATAAAAAATATTTTAAAACGAAAACTATGACTAAAAGTATTAAGACTTTTTGTCGACGAATAAAAACAAAACGAAAATGTCACAGAAGGACAAAAAGAATGTTTTTGTCCAGTAATCCACTTTTTAAAATAAACCTGCCGCACGTCTGACTTTCTCAAAGCACGTAAGCTCCACAGTCACACTGGTGAAGCGTAACAACACAACGTGCTGATGTCACTGCCGCAGCTTGGATAGAACAGAAGCGATTTATGGAGTAATTTCACTTTCGCTGCCACACAAAACAAAACAGAGCAAAGTTTGTGGATTTAAAATAACTGGGAAAAACACTGCGAACCTCAAGAGGTCCTCAGTTCTCACCACCACGAGCTTTACAAAAAGGTAAGCTAACGTAGCTAATGTAGCTAGCTAGATGTTAAGTAGTTCGCTAACGGTGATGAATATGTATATCTGATATGTTTCATGTTTGAATTTTTCAGTGTATAAAGAGGAAATGTGTAATCCGTTATCATTATTTTACGTGTTTAGGTTAAATAGATCACAAACACATCTCACTGGAGCCATAAGACACACATACAGCCTTCGTTTCATTTTAAATACAGTCATATAACGAAACAAAGAGGAAAGGCATATTGAAATACTGGATATTTATGCAGATATAAATAATTTCTGGTTTTTAAGAGGCTGTGAAGGGATTGCTGTTAATGTGTGTGTTTAGTCACGTTGATACCAAATTGTATTCACATACTACATTTTGTCATGTAAAAATTAAATAAACGCAAAGTGTTTTAGAAAAAGAAAAACTTTCTTCCACAATATCTGATGTCATTGTGTTATTAAATGTAACAAAAATTAAACACTATTGTTTTACTAAAATAACAGTAAGCAGTGTAAAATAGCTCTAATTTAAAAGAGTATAACTAAAAAATACAACTAAAATTAGATTAAATATTTTAAACATTTAATTGACTAAAACTAGACTAAAATGTTTTCAGTTTTCATCAACAAAAACTAGACTAAAACTAACAATAACTACATGACTAAAATTTGACTAAAACTAATATACATTTTAGTCAGAAGACTAAGACTAAAACTAAATCAAAATCACCTGCCAAAATTAACACTGCCTGACTGGACACAACAAAACAATTTTGGGGATTTTCTTTTTCATTTTCCTGCATGACAGGGTTAAGATTTTAACATGAATGACTGAGCTATTTAGGTGACTACTGAGTTCTACTGTCTGTTAGCAAAGCTAGCCTCCAGCTCAAAGCAAAATATGGACTCCAAACATATCATGGCTGATGTTCTACATCTTGGATGAGTGAAAAATTGTGTAAATATGACTTTGTTGTTATTTATGATATTCTGTCTGCCACGAGGAAGCTTTGTGTTGATAAATTCAGCAGCTCAGACTGTTTTAAATGCTCTAATGAAGACGTAGAGGTTTGAGGAGGTTCTATTTCTGTTCTCAAAGCATAAACTTCACTAATCTCTCTCTGTGTGCTGGCTATACTGTCTGTAAGCACTGTGCTGCTGTAATTAGAGAATATTCTGCTAATTCTGCTTCTCCGGCTACAATGAAGCCACTTCTGCAACAGGAGCTTTAACCATCAGGGACCGTTTGATCCTTAAATAGAGCTCCGAAAAGCAAACGCTCCCAGGAAGATCCAGGGAAGTAACTCACCTTAAAAACCTCCCATCTTATCATTCAGGAAGATGCTGCGGAAGTTGTTTCTACACCTAGTTTATTTTTCTTATTGCACTTCTCATTCGATTAGCTCTCACTTTGTGTGAAGCTCCATTACCCACCCAAAAATAATGCTTTTCATATGTTGTGTCAAAATGGAGAAATGTAATATGTCCAAATGTTTGTGGACACCCCTATTACTGAATGCATTTAGCTACACAGATGTACAAATGCACACACAGCTTCTCTAGTCCCTGTAGAGAAGTACAGCTAATAGAACAGGACTAAACATGAACCTGTTGGCACCATGTCTGATGCCAGGTGGGCTAGAGGGGTATAAAACGCCCAGCATTGAGCTGTGGAGCTGTGTTTTCTGCTCCACCCAATACTGTTAGGATGAGTTAAGAAGTTTGGGTGGTGATCATCCAGCATCCTGACCTCACTAACACTCTTGTGGCTGAATACAATCAAGTCCTCACAGCAATGCTCCAGTAGAAAGCACCCCCTGGACAGCAGAGACAAGAAGATAAACTCTTTATGAATACCCTGTGTCAAGAGTCATTATCTGTGGGTGACGATCTTTGTCAAGTCTAGTAGCTACAGTGTAGCATCAAGTTTCAGTGAAACGCAGCTCACTCAACCCGGGAAAATCACTCTTGAGTGTCCCATAATTGAATATTTAACCTTGCATGGTTAACCTTGCATGGTTACTTGAATCCAAGGTACAAACAGAATATTTGCAGTATTTCACAGGAAAAGCCAAATTTCCCAGCTGTGAAATGAGTAATGTTCTACCTATAATACAAAGAGAGCAGCCGCTGGTTTAAACAACGCTTGTAACGCTCAGCATGGCTTTGGGGTCGTATGGAAAGTAAGTAATTTCATCCTTCCGGCTGGTACTGACCTGTAAAACTCACAAGTTTCATTGCCAAAATGAACCTGTACACTGCTGCCCGAGTCCAGGTGATCCCCCAATATGGTCACTTTAGTTCCTCCAGAAACAGGCCCACGACCTGGGGTCAACCCCAACACCCTGGGGGTCTGAACAGGACATAGAAAGTAACAGCAATTTTAACTAAGAATACAAAAAGTATTATTATTATTATTATTATTATTAGTAATAATAATAGTACATTAAGGTGCATTTCTATTTGAATAACATGAATATTATTATGAGATTTACCACAAAAGTGTACAGCTGAGAAGAGTGTGTGCTGAGTTCTGGTCTGCACTCTCCCACACACAGCTGAACTGGACCAGGATCACTGCTGAGCACTGCTGAGTCCATCTCACACACCACCCTGCAACGTGTACACACACACACACACACACACACACACACACACACACACATATTGATCAATTCGGTATGACTGCAAATCATTATAATCAATCCTCAGATTTCAAAATTGATGCAGCCACACATACACACAGCATCCCTCACTCAGACATCACTGTAATCACCATAGCAACAGTCATCAGCAGCCCTATGGGTCAATAAAGGGGAACGAACTGTCACAAGCTTCAGATCAAACACTGCATTAGAGTGTATTACACCGTTATTGATTGGGTTATTGATCATGAGAAGATGATCACAGCTGAAGAACACACGCACAGTACATATACACATGAGCCAAAACATTAAAGGCCATCAACATCAACTCAGCCAGTCCTGTAAGTTGTTTAGTGGAGCTGACGCAGAACAGACTTGTTCCAGCACATCCCACAGATGAGGTACTGACCACTGCTGACCGGGAGCACCTCACAGCTTCTGAAATGCTCCAGCCAAGTCATATCAACATGGCTCAGGACTTCACCCTCCTAGAGTCAGGGACAAGGCAAAAGTGATGGGGATAGGCTAACTGGCTACCACTACATTGGGATGGGGATAAAAATGGACAAATTTTGAAATGAAATATCTGCTGGGCAAATGACATACAATATGATTTTCTGCAGTGTCGGTGCTTCCCTGCAGTATATGATGCTTTTAGTTGATTGTGTTCAAACTCAGACCAAGATGTAATTTATCGACAAATTTCTCCAATTTTCTGCCGACGTGTGTTTCTGTGTTTTTTCATCCACTCGAATATAAATTAAGTCCAGCTGTTCCCCAATCGAATTATAACAGTCACACACACAGCTAACAAATCACTCCACCCAGCACAAAAGCGTGCAGTGAATTCCAATTACTGAGATTTTAGAGTCTCAATATAGCCTTAATCCCTCTCTCTCTGTCTCTGTCTCTCTCTCGCCTTCAGCTACAACTCACTGGCTCTTCATTTATAAAAACAAACCTAGTTTGTGTGTAACTTTAATTATCTCTGTTTTTCTGCTTTGCTCTGGGAGTTTCTGGCAGAAACATTCCTCAGTGTCCAGTGTGTGGGACACTGAGTAGGATTCAGCTCACAAATATGTCTATAAGTTATTAATATATATAGTGTTCATAGCTTAATTTAAGCTATTAGCCTCAATTCTTCTACAATAAACACTGACTTCATTTAAATAAATCAATAGAAGTCTGTCAGAATGACTGTGTGTATCATATGAACATTATAGAGCACTTTTTATATAAACAATAGCAGTCACATCGCCCCTTACACTTCCTGTAGAGTATTACAGTCTGTCAGAATGACTGTGTGGATCATATGAACATTATAGAACATTATAGAGCACTTTATAAATAAACAATAGAAGTCATATCGCCCCCTACACTTCCTGTAGAGTATTACAGTCTGTCAGAACGACTGTGTGGCTCATATGAACATTATAGAAGATTATAGAGTACTTTTTATATAAACAATAGAAGTTATATCGCCCCCTACACTTCCTGTAGAGTATTACAGTCTGTCAGAATGACTGTGTGGCTCATATGAACATTATAGAAGATTATAGAGCACTCTATTTTCTAATCAGATGATTAATGTACTCACTGTTCAGCAGTGATGTATCCCTCTGACTGGGCATAACATGAAACACCTGCCACCTCCACCCTGCCCTGCAGCTCTGACAGAGCCATACCCAGATTTACACCACGAATAGTCACCAACGTACCACCTTCTGGAGGACCAGCTAGAGGGATCACCTACAGAAAAAGAAAAAAAGAAAGAAAGGAAAAGTCATCTAAATGGCAGCATAATTATTTTTTACTCAAATGCTGAAATATTTTTTTTGTTAATTGAACTTGAAAAGATTAGCCATGTGAAAAACACAGTACACCCTCTTTGAATTCTATGGTTTTATGTATCAGGACCCCCCCAAAAAAAACAAAAAACGTCTGGTCCTTATCAGGTCTTAAAATGAAGTCAATACAACCTCAGATGAACAAGAACACACATCAAATTCCATCATGTCATTATTTATTTAACAAAATGTGTGAAAAACTAATCAGTAGCTTGTAGAACTACTTGTAGTAGCAGTAATGAAGTGATCGCTTTCTGTATGTCTTCAGTCTCTCACGTGATTCTGGAAGAATTTTGGCTCACTCTTTTGTACAACATTGCTTCAGTTCATTGAGTTTTGTAGGCATTCATATTACCTGTAAAGGTCCCACCACAGCATTTCAGTTGGGATAAGGTCTGAACTTGACTGAGCCATAGCAACACTGGCCAGAAAACAAGCCCAAGTCATCACCCTTCCACCACCATACTTGACAGTTGGTAGGAGTTTGTGCTGATATGCTGTGTATGGTTTTCATCAAACATGGAGCTGTGCATTATGGCCAAACATCACTTTTGCAGACGTTTGTCCAAATGCAACTTTGCAAACGTAAACTTTATTTATTGTTTATCTGAAGTTGTTTTTACCAAATTTTAAGACCTTCCAATTACCACCAAATCCCACCTATATTTTAGATTTTTTGTCTAATTTTTCATGACTACTATGTACAGTCTAAAATACACTGTCTAATGTTATTTTGCACATTGGAGTCTAGATAAACACAATTTCATTCAGCTCTATGCTCCTTGTCATAGAGTATAAATAAAAAAGTTCACTTTAGTATCAGAGGTCTTGAAGAGATTCTTAATTCAATTCAATTTAAATTTAAATTCAATATGCCAGAGATGCAGACTGTAAAGAACCCATCTAAACTATGTAAAAAGGTCCTTTGTTCTACACCAGTTATCAGCTATGTTCACTGTGCAGAAATGAATCACTCAGTCATGCACTTTACTTCAAAATCTCCCACTGTTCTGATGTGTGGCTGCTCACCAGGTTTGGCTCGGATTCACAATCACAGATGGAGCTGGAAACTCTTGTAAACACAGTTTAAACACAATCCAACAGAGTGTAAACCCAGCCAAACAGTCTAAACGCAACCAACACAGGTTAAACACAACCAATCACAGTCTAAACACAAGCAGTCAAAACACAGAAACCCAGCTTAAACCAAGCATAAACCAAGTCTAAATCCAGCCAACCAAACACAAATGCAACTCTAAATACAATAAATGCAGCCAAAAGCCAAAGCAATCTTAAGCAGAGGCGGTACTAGGACCAGTCTTTTCTCAATAAGCTCCGGGTCTTATTTCCAACCTAGAACCCATCGACCAACAACTGCTCTGCACCACACCGGCCCTAGCTGGGAAACTCTGCTGCTCTCCCTCAGCCTGTCCATCATGTTCCAGCACACAGAGAGTATGTGTGAGCCATGACCAAAGAAAAGTGCTGTCTGCGTTGCTAAGATACATCTGAAAATGGCGCAAGATTTTAAACATGACATCTACCGAGGGCAATGTTAGTCTGCCGGATGATGTTTCTTCTATGATTTTGTCAATCCACAACCCCCCTCTGGGGGCAGTCTAAACACAACCAGTCCAAACCCAGCCTAAACCCAGTAAAAAAGTAACCTAAACTCTGAACAGAAATTTCAACCCATACACAATCCAAACACTCACCACATACAATAAAAATTCAGCTGCAAACTCAGCACAAACACAGCTAAGCCAGTACAGTAAAAATAACATCTAATAAGACACAAAAGCCTTTGTTATGTTAGAGCTAAAATGGAGGTTTGGGTGGTGTCGTCTTGAGGACAGAAAAAACATTTCCTCCATAAACGAATATGTCCAAAATTAGCAAAGTGTTATCATTTGGGGGGAAAAGTGTACATTTACATGTTCAACACATTTAGCATTTTTAGAAATGATTACTTATTCATAGCACAGTGAGATGATTAAACTGCACTGATCATAAGTTATTCATATAAATCAACAGTGGAACAAAAGTACAAGACCAACGTGAGGCTTTGCTGCTAATTTAAGCTTAGTTTTGCATGTGATGTCATTGTACACTGTGCCCAGCCACAGTTTTTTGTGTGTGTGTGTATTTGCTTTGTTAAACCCCATTTTAATAGGCTAACTTTAAATATTAGCACTTGGCTCTATAAGCCTCTGACAGCTTGGAGCTCCCTCTAGCTGCCACTTTCTTTATAGCAGGATTGGGCTCTAATGGATTCCCTGAGTTAATTGCAGCATGGATGTATGGGCAAAGGGGCTTACGTGGACAATTAGACATGCAGAGTCTTATATAAACACTTATGTAGATTAATAACATACATATTCCCGCATGGGACAGAATTGTGGGTAAAGACTGCTGATTATGTAAGGGCATTAAACAGAATGCAGGCTGGAGTCTCAAGATAAAGAACACACACAGGGCTTATGTGGGATTATGCTGTAAAAATAAAAATGTATGTGCAGAATGAAGGTTACGAACAGACATGTTTGTGGAAAAATGTGAAATAGAAATGACCCCAGAGGTCCAGAGAAACTGTACGTAAAGTTTTGGCACATTAAATTTCAGGTTAAAGTGTAAGTATGGAGCTATATACATATATAACAATCTAATTAATATATACTAAAGTATGTCAAAGTAAAATGTAAATGTAATAAAGCTTAAACAGCCTGAACACAGCCTAAAGTCTGAACACAGCCTAATAACTAACATAACACAGCTGTTACACACCCGGAACACAGCCTGAACACAGCTTAAACGCAGCTTAAACGCACCTTAAACTCTGCTTAAACGCTGCTTAAACGCAGCTTAAACGTAGCTTAAACGCAGCTTAAACGCACCTTAAACGCAGCTTAAACGCACCTTAAACGCAGCTTAAACGCAGCTTAAACACAGCTTAAACGCAGCTTAAACGCAGCTTAAACGCAGCTTAAACGCAGCTTAAACACAGCTTAAACGCAAAAAATACATCCTAAACAGTGTCAGAATGCAGCCTACACACTACTTGTATAGAACACTACTAAGACATTAATTGTTAATCTCATCTTCAGTGTCTGTGACTGACCTCAGTGATGCGAGGATGTGTACACTTGCTGTTCTGTCCAGTGGGTTCGAGCCAGCGTCCAGCGAGTGATGGACAGTGTTTACGCAGCGTACAGCGGCTTTCTCCAGCACACCAACCACAGCCGAACCGCCGGTCAGCCTTCAGACATAGCCCACAGCTCTCCCTCTGAGCACTGCACTTATACAGGTGCACTGTGGGATACAGGAGGACTGACCTTAATAATAATAATAATAATAATAATAATAATAAGTGCTTAATTCTGAAGGACACTCCCTAAAGAATTGGGCTCATTTTAATTCTCAGCTTTAGTGATGTTTCTATTAGAAAAATATAATAATACAGATCAGAGTATAGTAACAGAGTTCTCTCCCTCTCTCTCCCTCTCTCTCTCTCTGTCTCTCTCTCTCTCTCTCTCTCTCTGACAGCAGTTGGTGTCTGTGTTACCTTTAATTCTCTCTGGATTGTCAATGATGAAATTGCTGTTCCAGACGATGGACAGATCCACTGCCAACTCACTCAGCTTTAACCCCTCATACACATACTGGAGAGAGAGGGAGAGTGAGAGACAGAGAGAGAGACAGAGAGAGAGAGACAGAGAGAGAGAGAGACAGAGAGAGAGAGACAGAGAGAGACAGAGAGAGACAGAGAGAGAGAGACAGAGAGACTCAGGTTATTACTTTGCTGTCATCTTTATCTCAGTGATCACTGTGTGTGTGTGTGTGTGTGTGTGTGTGTAACGGTGATGTGGTCATAGTGAGAGATGATGCGCGGCAGAGTGTGAAGGTGTGTTTGAGATTAGTTTGTGTGTGTGTGTGTGTTGGAGAAAGGCTCTATATGTGAGAAAGATCTCTGCACTCATAATGCACATTCTACACTAATAAAAAGTTTTATTAATAACTGCTGTGAAACACTTTGAAATAAAATCTGTGATATCTGAGACATTTGTCAGTGAAATTATGAACTGTGTGTTTCTTACTGAGCTGTTTTGACACTGTACACTGGTGCTGTTAAAGCGCAGGGCAGTCACTCTGTGGCTAACACCCTGAATGTGTAGCACACACTCGTATCCTCTCTGGCCGGACTGAGGCTGTGGAAGGTTCCGGGCCTTTAACGTGATCGGCCTGATCTCGCCCGCAGGGATCACTATCTCACCACCTCGGACCAGCTGAGGACAGTCCTTAAGGTCAGAATGAACAAAGCCAGACATGAAATTTTCAATGGTGTACCACAGGGTTCCATACTCGGCCCATTTCTATTTGTAGTTTATATGTGAGGTGTAGCTTATAGGACAAGAAATACAGCATAAATTAGTCAAAGGTCTTGATATAATGTTATTGTTTTTATTTAACAATAAAGAGTTGATCACAACAGGTTTGTTGTCGGGTTGCTACTGGAGCTACAAGGCTATGAGCACTGATGTTATGTCATTTTAAACAATTTTGTGTGTGTACCTCTGATGTGTTGACATGTCCCTCCTGAAATGAACAGCTGGTTGGGTCGTGTGTGCAGGTGTTTCTGTATTTACACCAGTGACAGCGAAAGGCACTGCTCACACATGATAAACACCTGCAAACACACACACACACACACACACACACACACACACACACACACACACACACACATATTTAGAAACATTACACACTATAACTGAAGAAATGACATGGTTTATAATGAAAGTTGAGTAGAAAGAAGATATAACATATAACTCCTCCCTTTGGAGATGCTGCAGACAAAGTGAATACACAGCTGAGATGGAAAGCAAAACAGTAAAATTCACTTAGAAATGTGGGCGTTCAGGGCCCCGAGTGACTCAGCAGGCTAAGACGCTGACACTATGATCAGAGGATCGTGAGTTCGAATCCTGATCATGCTGTTTGCCATCAACAGTCGGGGCCCAAGAGAGCTAAAATTGGCAGTGCTCTCTCTGGGCGGGTAGATGGCGCTCTCACTCCCCATCACTCTCACATTACAATGTCTGCTGGCTCAGGCGTCTACTGATTGGTCCATTCGGAGCTGGGAATCCTGCGCTTTTCTGCGAGCGCGTTGGCTCCCCAGTGATGGTGTATCAGTGGTAGTTTGAAAAGAGGTGGTGGCTGTATCACACGCAGCGGAGGAGGCTTGTGCATGTCTTCACCCTCCTAGTCAGGGATAGTGCAAAGTGATGGGGAGAGCCCCCTAGTGGAGGGGATGGATTAATTGGATACTACCACATTGGGAAGGAGAGAAAACTGGCATAGATTATAAAGAAGAAAAAAAAGAAATATGGACGTTCAGAGTCTCTGAGTGGACGATGGACTGAGGTAAGGCTGGAACTCACATGCTGTGCATGCTGCAGTTGTAGAATTTGACCTCAGTGCTGGCCACCATCTGACCGGTCTCTTTAGAGATCACCTTCAACTCCACACCTGACCAGTCTGAGAGAGAGAAAGAGAGAGAGAGAGAGAGAGAGAGAGAGAGGCTATAGATAACAGTGTATCACGGTATCAGAATCAATACTATCAGAGATGACTGACCAACATAACTTGAGACAACCTAATTATCATGCTAATTGGTGTACATAAGCTTCCATTACTTGTTAGCTACATTAGCCTCGTAGCTCCACTGAAACTACACAGAAAATCACTTTAAGGTAATTAGGCTCTCACCTTGGTCCGCAGGTATGAGTGGGATTTCTTTGGCTGTTGGGGAGAGACACATTACCCTGTTCTCATTAACATGACCTTCGACCTCAGCCAGAGTGCCAAACGAGCAGCTGATCCCAGCCGAGAGGTCAGGAACATTACTGACCTCCAACAGCAGCTAAAACAAACACAAAGTGCTCAATAACTCAGCCTAATCAATACCTCAGCATTTTAACATAATCAGTACTTGAAAGTACAGAGTAAACAAAATGCAGACTGACTGGTACACTGTGTTCAGACATGGCGATGCTGTCAGGGTGGGCGGTAACTTTAACGCACCGCTCGATCTCTTCAGCGAATCGGAAAGGCTCATCCGATCGTTCGCACCTGTCCCGCCTCATACACCTGAGAAAGGAGGAGAGAGGTAACTATACAAGATAAAATGTACATCATTTCATCACAAAAAGAGTTTGATTTAGCCCCGCCCATCTTGCCTACAGCAGTTTATCCCCACCCTTTCAGGCTACAGCAGTTTTACTCCACCCATTAAACCTACAGCAGTTCAGCCCCACACATTCAAACCAGAGCAGTTTAGCCCCACCCATTCAACCTACAGCAGTTTAGCCCCACCCTTCCAGACTACAGCAGTTTTGTCCACCGATTAAACCTACAGCAGTTCAGCCCCACCAATACTGCCTAGAGAAGTTTAGCTCCACCCATTCAAGCCAGAGCAGTTTACCCCCACCCTTTCTGCCTACAGCAGTTTAGCTCCACCCATTCTGTATACAGTAGTTTAGTTCCACCCATTCTGTATACAGTAGTTTAGTTCCACCCATTCAGCCTAAAGCATTTTAGCCCCCAGCTTTTATGGCTGAATACAATCAAATCCTTACAGCAATGTTCATATAATGTAAAAGGAGACAAAATCTCCATCCCAGTCTAAAGGATTAAGAGAGTCTGGAGCAGGTGGTGTAAAAATTTGGAATGTTTTGGTGAATAAAGGTAATAATAAAGTAAAAAAACAATCTGAGGAGGATGTATTGGTACAGCTGCTTTAATATAATGCTTGTGTGAGTGTGTATGATGGATCAAAAGGCTTTTAAAAATGCAAACTGACAAAATGTCAACAGCCGTCGTATTCTGAGTGCTGCTGTATTGCTGACTGTCACAGTGAAGAGCTCAAGGTGACACACACACACAGACAGATCAGTATTACTATGTTTGTGAGGACGTTTCACTGACTCCTGTAATAATGTAGCTGGGTAATGTTACACCAACATCTAAACCTAATGTTAGCCTAAGCTAACCCTAACCCTAACATCATTCATCTAAACTTAAGATAATCCTTTATTAGTCCCACAGTGGGGAAATTCAAGCAGTGGAGGGACAGAAATTATAATTATCAATAAAGAGGAATATTCACTTAAGCCATGACAGATTAACGTATTGCACATAATGCTGCATGACCGAATACGCATCATCACAGTATTATAATGAATTAATGTTGCACATCATATATATATTTACACTACCTGTCAAAAGCTTTTCCAGTTTTTTATTGCAAATAATTGAGTAAAGTAGCACCTTTGTCAGATATAACAGCTGAACACAGTCGTGACGTTCTTTCTACAATAGACATCAAACATTCTTCAGACAGTTCTTCACTAATCTGCTGCAGAACGTCTTCTGAAGGGAGCAGTTTGGTGATTTATACAGGAGGTCAGCAGTGTACAGGTGGAAGAGAAATGGTGCCACGACTCTTCCTGGCCGTGCTGCAGACTAAGATGTCAGACAGACAGTCCTGTGCCCTCACATCAGGGTTGCCAGATCCAACAAAAATATCCAGCCCAAAGTTGGTCTAAAACCCGCCCTTCAGAAGCTTAAACTAGCCCAAAATATATGTCTGTCACACGTTTGAAGCAAATGGCAAAACAACTGAGTGTACAACTTAGTATTTTGTTTATAAGGGATTTATTATCAGTACATCATACCTTTTTCTTTTTCCCAGTCCTTACAATACCGCCTCCCGTATTTCCCCATTTACCTGGCATATTAGCTATGTTTTCTCTTCACCTTCAGGCTATCTTTCCTTATATTGTTATGTTCTCTTCATTGTTATTGTTGTATTCAAACTTCCTTGGTGTCGACTTAAACATGTTTGGCCGCCGTGCTGAAGTAATATCCAAGGCAACACCCTTTTTTTTTTTTTTTGGCGGCTGCGGTAATTTTTAAAAGTAGCCCAAAAAACTGCACCCCGCCACCCTTAAATTGTCACACGTGACTGGATTTTCAAACAAGCCCAATTTGGTGTGAAAACCGCAAACCTGGCAACTCTGCCTCACATGCTGTGGTTGGTTGGTGAGATGTTGGTGGCTGTTTCTCAATATGCGGACTTGTGTACTTGTGAACTTGTGAAACGTCATCACTCTCAGCCCAAGTACGGTTCCAAATCAAAGTACGCAAAACGGCAAGTTCGCTTATAATACCCGGATGTGTTCTCGATCCGCCCCTTCTATCGAGTATGCATCGGTGGTGACTTGTGTGGACTTGGTGCGGCAAAATATCCCAGAATGCTTTTTGCAATGGAATGCAATGGCAATGACAGAAGACACCAAAATGATTTCTTTTTAATGCATCATTTTATCTCAAATAAATTTTGTGTAAAACTGTATTTAAAGAAAATATCAATTTTGTTGGCTTTCTTAGCCATCAGTGTACGTCTCTTCTTCCTCTCCTCATCTTCATCCTTGCTCTCCTCCTTAGTTGTGCTGCTTCCTCCTCGACTTGAAGGTAAAGCCTACCAGCAGCAACTGGAGCGACCACCCGCTCCATTTTCTTCACAAACTACACCCGCGGTTATTTCCCGACAATAGACTTTTATATAGACACACATTTAGCTCTATTAAATGTAAAAAAATTATCAAATATTTTATTTTATATTTTTCAGTGAATACACAAATCAGAATTTAAAAAATATTGAACTGGCTACGTCGGCTGGTTTAGAGCAGGCTGGGCTGTGTTCCAAATACAAAATAATCTCTCATACTTGGGAAGTTTTCGAACTTGTCAAGTACACAAATTCGTACTTGCGTACTTGAGGTTTGAGAAATGGCCCAGGATCCAGTTAAAAAGGTGGTGGTCTACTCCTGAATGTTCCAGCGTACCTCTCAGGAGCTTTATGGTGTTGAATGCACTGGAAAAATCAAACCCTATTTAAAAAAATGAACCCTGACCCTACTCTTAGGGCGTTTTCAGACCGGTAGTCCGTTTCTCTAGTCCAAATCAGACAGAGCTCGTTCTGCTATTTGGTTTGTTTTCACACAGGCACAAACATAAACGTACCAAAATACTTCCCAACAAACCACGTGAACATGTTGTCTCCTCTGATTGGTCAGAGCTGTCTGGTGTGGGAGCAGGAAAGTAAAGACTAGAGCAGCAGCAGTAAGAGCTAAAACTGTCACTGTCCTGTTGCTGTTTCTGCACGGCGTTCATCTACTGCCTGGCGTCACTCACCTGTCCAGGGTCACGGCTCCATTCCGCTGTTTAACTGTATTGAGACGCAGGGCCGCGCCACACAGTCTATGCAGTTGGTTAGTGACGCACAACAGCAGCAACAACAGTACAGTTTTAACACTAACCGGCTCACCATTTAGCTCAGACTTGTGGAGATATACCATAGCCAGGTCGGATCACGTTCTCACCGCAAGCAAACCGCTTCATTCGTTTGACTCGCACCCAAGTTCGATTACTGTGTTTTCACACCAGACGAAACTAACTGCACCAAGGGGGCAAACGAACCAGAGTTCTTTTTAACCAGACCAAATAGTGACGGTGTGAAAACGCCTTTAATCTCAGTAATATAAAGTCAGTTGTTTCTGTTCTTTTTAGGTGAAATCAGAACGTTTCTTTGTGAAAAATCACTACGTCTACACACTGTACTGTATTACTGTCATTACGAGGACCTGCAGTCCCCACAAAGAGATGAACACACACACCGCTTTGTTTGCCTTTAATTCACTATAATCTTTACATTCCATGCATGAGCTAAGCACACGTGCACACACACACACACACACACACTTATAGTCATTCAGACATCTCGACTATAATTGCCTCACAAAGACTCAGCCTCGAGAGTAGTTGTCATGGTTACCACCCATACAAACAGCCCCTTCAGACACAACACGCAGACACACACACACTCACACAACTGGGTCCTCTCAGTGTAATTATTATGGCTGATGCTGTTGAATTGTGCGTAAAGGCTGCTGAGAGAAAGACAGAAGAGAGGAAAGAGAGAGAGAGACAAAGGAGAGAGAGAAAAGAGAGAGGACAGACAGAGAGAGAGAGTAAAAAGAGAATCAGAAGAGAGGAAAGAGAGAGACAGAGGAGAGAGAAAAAAGAGAGGGGACAGAGAGAGAGAGTAAAGAGAGAATCAGAAGAGAGAAAAGAGATAGAGTAAAGAGAGAGAGGAGGGAGAGAGTAAAATAGAGAGTCAGAGAAGAGAGTAAAGAGAGAGAGGAGAGAGAGAGAAAAGAGAGGGGACAGACAGAGAGAGAGAGTAAAGAGAGAGACAGAGAAGAGGGGAAAGAGAGTCAGAGAAGAGAGAAAAGAGAGAGTCAGAGAAGAGAGAAAAGAGAGAGTCAGAGAAGAGAGAAAAGAGAGAGGAGAGAGAGGGGACAGAGAGAGAGAGAGAGAGA
>BRDA01007504.1:23645-35324 GCA_036984385.1 Crenuchus spilurus | reverse complement strand
CACTCCTGAACCAGAGACAACATCACAAGTGTCTGACCTGGACTGAGCAGAAACAGAACTGGACTGTTACTCAGTACAAAGTCCTCTTTTCAGATGAAAGTCACTTTAGTGTTTCATGAGTAAATCAGCTGCTAGAGTCTGGAGGAAGAGTGGAGAGACACACAATCCAAGTGTCTGAAGTCCAGTGTGCAGTTTCTGCAGTCTGTGATGCTTTGAGGTGTCATGTCATCTGCTGCTGTTGCTCCTCTGTGTTTAGTCCAAAGTCAGCACAGCATCTAGCAGCAGATTTTAGAGCACTTCATGCTTCCATCTGCTGACCAGCTTTATGGAGATGCTGATGTTCTTTTCCAGCAGCTGCTCACAGTGTCAACAACTACTACTGAGCATCATATTACTGTAACTGACTGAACAGACAGCTCATCAGCTAGAAGTCATACTGATCATCATCACAGCTGAGAAAGACTGAAATATCTCACTTTATGTGCAGAAATATACAATATGACTGTTTAGCTTTTTATTAAATTATGAAAAAATTTACATCATATTCTATTTTTGATGTGTGACTATAATAAAGGCAGTGATGATTATTGATAATGATATAATTAATATAACTGTCATATTTATATATTTATTTCTTTGAGCTTACAAAATGTGTTTATAGGATGGCTCCAGAGGTGATAATGTGTGAGACATCGAAGGATAACCCGTACAGCTGTAAGGCTGATATCTGGTCTCTGGGCATCACTCTGATTGAAGCTGCAGAGATGGAGCCTCCTCATCATTCTCTCAATCCAATGAGAGTCCTTCTGAAGATCACCAAATCACCTCCACCTACACTGACCAACCCACGCCGCTGGTATGTCTATAACAACTCAACTACATCTCTCTCTTATGTGGATCTACACACTGTTCACTGTCCACTTCATCAGAAACTCCTCTCTTTAGCTCCACCCACTGTCCACTTTATCAGAAAGCCAGCACTTGTAGCTCCACCCACTGTCCACTTTATCAGAAACCCTGCTCTTGTAGCTCCACCCACTGTCCACTTGATCAAAAACACTGCCCTTGTAGCTCCACATACTCTCCACTTTATCAGAAACATTGCCTTTTAGCTCCACCCACTGTCCACTTTATCAGAAAGTCCTCTCTTTAGCTCCACCCACTGTACACTTTATCAGAAAGCCAGCACTTGTAGCTCCACCCACTGTCCACTTTATCAGAAACCCTGCTCTTGTAGCTCCACCCACTGTCCACTTGATCAAAAACACTGCCCTTGTAGCTCCACATACTCTCCACTTTATCAGAAACATTGCCTTTTAGCTCCACCCACTGTCCACTTTATCAGAAAGTCCTCTCTTTAGCTCCACCCACTGTCCACTTTCTCAGAAACTCCTCTCTTTAACTCCACCCACTGTCCACTTTACTGTATCAGAAACCCTGCCACTCTCCACTTTATTAGAAACACTACCATTGTAGCTCCACCCACTCTCCACTTTATCAGAAATACAGCACTTGTAGCTCCACCCACTGTCCACTTTATCAGAAACCCTGCTCTTGTAGCTCCACCTACTGTCCACTTGATCAAAAACACTGCCCTTGTAGCTCCACCCACTCTCCACTTTATCAGAAACATTGCCCTTTAGCTCCACCCACTATCCACTTTATCAGAAAGTCTTCTCTTTAGCTCCACCCACTGTCCACTTTCTCAGAAACCCCTCTCTTTAACTCCACCCACTGTCCACTTTACTGTATCAGAAACACTGCCATTGTAGCTCCACCCACTCTCCACTTTATCAGAAACACTGCCCTTGTAGCTCCACCCACTATCCACTTTATCAGAAACCCTGCTCTTTTGTCTCAGACTTGCTTTTCTTTAGTTAGACTGTAGCTCATCTGGTGTATTGTTGTGTTTTGACACTGAGTGTAAACGGACCTTCCATGAGCAGAGTTCATCTATTTTAACACCACAGTTCACTATGTGTGAATGCTCTTCTGCTCTTCTGTGCTCTCAGGTCATCACATTTTCAGGACTTCCTGAGGAGGGCGCTCCAGAAGAACCCAGAGTCACGCTGGGCAGCTCAGCAGTTGCTAGCTCATCCGTTCTCCTATGCAGGCCGGGACGGCCGAGCCTTAAAGGAGCTCATCGCTGAGGCCAAAGCAGAGGTCACTGAGGTCATAGAGGCAGAGGTAAAAAAGACAGAAGCTTCACAAAAGTCTCATTTATATCTCATTTGTTTCTCTGAGCTAACAGTGACATCAGATGGAAGCACAAATGACTTTACCTCTTCAGATCTGCTGCTCAGACGTTTCTCCTGAAGACCTCAGTAATCTCACATGTCTGCTTTTGAGCTTTAGTACAGATCTCAGTCAAGTCTCACAAACTCAAACATTTCTCATCCAGGACTCCTTTGAGCCACAAGTCACCAACAACTAACTGAATTAATAGAAAATATAAAAATGGATTAGTCCATCCACTACTCAAATAATACCTTCTGCGTGGTGGTCCTGTAGGGGTCCTGAACAGGTCCTGAAAGGAGGAGAACAGATGAACTAGAACTACCGAGCGCACTTGTGTGATCAGTGGAGCTGATCAAATGGACAGTGAGTGTAGATACAAAGAGGTGGTGTTAATGTTATGGCTGACTGGTGTCATACGTTATCAGAAACCACATAATCAATACTATTAGAGACGACTGAACATCTCAACACAGTCTTAGTCAAGCAGACACACAGCTAGCTTCATGCTAATTGGTGTACTTAAGCTTTAATTTGATATCGGAGCCTTTAGTGGAGAATCTGGGGATAAACTGAATAAAAATAACAATTTTATTCCTTTAAATGTGTCAGAAACTACAGATACCTAAACATCTTTTTCCTGTTTGTCTCTAAATCAGTCTCTGTCAGATTTGCGGTGCTCTGTAGATGAGGTGACGCCGAAAGATGCTGAAACTACATCACATCAGACTTCAGAAACAGATCAGTCCCAAATTCCCCAAACAGCTCCAGCTGCAGGTTCTGCAGAATCTCCAGCTGACCCAGAGTGCAGTAAAGAGGTTAAAGTGACCCGACGAGCATCCAGTGCTCCAGACAGAGCTCAGAAGATAGTGAGGCGTCTGTCCATGCCCGGAAATCTGCTTTCTTTTCTGACCGGAAACTCTCGCAGATGCAAATCTGGATTCTGGGGTGAAGCAGTGAAAACTGAGGGAAATCAAGAGAAACCAGATATTGACAAAGGTGGGTACTGGACCAAAGCTACTATACTTTTAATACTACACTATACTACACTATACTAAAGTAGAAGTACATGTATAACAAACAACAGCAGTACTCACAGATATACTTCAGTACTAGTTACAGTACATTTTCGTTTGTTTTATGTATCCACCTACAGACATGCTGTCCATTGATGGTTCATTTTGAAAAAGGCAAAATATAGTGCATCTAATCAGAACAGAGCTCATTTACATATATCAGGCTTAAAGACACGGTAAAATAAATAGCTTTTTCAATTCTCAACGATAAATAGAGGATAAAAATCACCATGTAAATGTAAATTGTGACAGTTTTTGGTTTATGAAACCAGACAATATATATTTATATAATAAATACTGCAGGAACATGCAGAATATGGGCTATTTAAACTGCTAAAGAGCATGTAACTGAGTATATAAAGCTAATTCCTCTCCATCTGGACACTGATATCACAACAGGTCAGCCTGAAGCAGAAGCAGATACTCGTCCAAAAGAGGCAGATGTTCCACACCGCAGTGATGAAAGCAGCAGTAAAGAAAAGGAGGAGATATCTGAGACTGAATCTGACAAAACTGACAGCAAAGACACAACGATGAAGACTGATGGTCAACGTGAGGCCACTGAAGCTGATGCAAACTCTCCAAAAGCTGAAGAAACACAACAGCAGGGCGATTTATCTGAGACGGAAACACTAGATTTTACCCAACAGGAGTCTGAGCATCTGGAGAAAGAAGAGCACACAGAAAAAGGTCAAATATTTCACATTAATAGTAATATTTTACACTTTTTACGCATTATTTCATATACAATAATAACTTCTTTATAACAGAAGGTAGATGTCAAAGACTTTAGATATATTATTTAGGTGTATTATTCAAAGTTCAGTGAATTGTGAAAGGAAGATATTAAAAGCTAAAGAGTGTACTATACACAGACATCCTTTTTTATTCACTCTTATTTCAGGTTTATTTGACTGATTTTACTGAGAACTTTACATGTTTATTTCATTACCACAACAATACAAAAGGTAAAAGATAACAGAATCATTTTATTGACATAAAATAAGATCAGAACTGTTAGCAACATAATTAATTTAGAAATGTTTTCTTGAAAAATGTGGCACATGTATAAAGAAGGGATGTGTTTGCCTCACCACCCCTGTTGTCAGGAGCATTGCAAATGGTTGGGAGTGTCCTAGAGAATGGGTGGATTAATTGTCTTTCCAAAATTGGGAATAAAAATTGGTTTATAGGCTTGAAAACATTTGAACCTTTAGAAATGTAGTTTATATATATATACAGTTTATATCCTGATATTATATAAGAATTAATTGTATTTTAACAGGAGGATGCAGAGAATCCAACAATGCTATTGATGCTCACCCGCCTGCTGACGAACTGGTGTTTTGGAGATGTTTCCTGGACTCTGGCACAAAAGTAAATTATAAAAATCAGAAAAATTGGGATCACCAGGGTGACCTGATAGATGCACTGTGTTTGGAAACATCACAGTTAAACAAAACCAGAGAAGAGAAACATTTACAGAATTATCTGGATTTAGCTGGACTCAGGCGACAGACACAGTATAAACAAAATGAGAAGATGCCTGCAGAACCTGAAGAACTGACAGAGAATAAAATACAAACGTCTGTAGAGGTTACAGAGGTAAAACTGGACACAGAGAGTGTAGAAGGAGATGAAGAAGTCGAAGCTGATGGAGAAGAAGCAGCAGAACCCGTTCCTGCTGAATCAGAGATGCCGGCTGAGGAGCGAAAGACAGAAGAAGAGAAAGAGTTGAAAGAAGAGGAGACAGAAAGTGCAGCGAGTACAGAAGCTGACCAATCGGAGCAAAATCAAAACCAGATTAATGAAGCAGATGCTAAGGAACTGAACAATCTAGAACCTCAGAGAGAACCTAGCTCTGACAGAGAGACAGAGCAGCAGTCAGGACAGACAAACGGGGACATTTTAGGGGAAAAAGTCACCAGAGCCAGTAAACAGGTGAGCGTTACTGGTGCCGAAGTGAAGAGTGAGATAGCTGAGAGTATCCGGAATGGAGGATCAGTGGGGAATAAAGCAGAACCAGACCACACAGAAATCAATGGGACAGTCCATCAGAACAAAAGTAAACCATCCATCTCTATTAATACTGAAACCGACAGCCAGTGTCCACTAGCGCCGCTGTCTCCTTCCGCTGAGGGGGTGAGTTAAGTTTTTCCTTATCATGCCTTATATCCTGGAGAAATACTCTTCTCTGGTTGCCTGCTATTTATTTTGTAAAACGGGGCACCTATGAAGTAAATTTGGTCTATAAAATTTCAATCACAGTTCTATATCAATGCTCTGGACGCTTTGTATGGTTACCATAGCAACTGTTACTATGGCAACCAGTGATAGAGTAGCTACAACAACAGCCAATATCAAATATACACAATTTGATGATGTTGTGATGTTTAGATCACTGCTCATGTTTACTTTGTACACATAAATACACTAAAATGTTTAAATTTCACAGGGGTATGATATACATTTTTATAGCCATATTTTATATATATGGTGTCAGACCAGCAATTTTTCAGTCTCTAACCCTTAAGTCACAACTGCCACATGAAATGACATAATTCAAGCCTTTTTTTGTTTTAATGTTGATACTGTTTGAATAGTAATTTATTCAAAATTTACAGTCAAATATTGTAAATATTCTGAAGGACCTAAGAAGATATTTAAGATATTCTTCAGTGTTTTTTTGATTTATAGCTCACAGAGAAGTGAAGAAGAGATACAGATAATTTCCTGTATGTGGATTTTTAGGTTCTTTCCCCAAACCGCAGGACAGTGAAGAAGACCCGGAAGTTTATGGTGGATGGACGGGAGGTCAGTGTTACCACCTCAAAGGTCTTCAATGAGGGGGAGAGTAAAGAACAGCAGATGCGATCAGTAAGGTACAGCAACATACTGTTGTATACAGTAGAACCTCAGTTTTTAATCTGTTCTGAAGTGTCTGACGATAACCGTAACGATGATAACTGAAGCAATATTTCCTATAAGAATGAATGTAAATCCAATTAAACTGCTCCAGACACTCCAAAATATTAACAAAAATAAATTTTATATAGTATAACTATAGTTTTACATACAGAAAACAATGAGAAATAAATACAAAAGATGAATGAAATGAATAAACAAACATTTAACATCACTCTTATCGGTTTTAGAGTGTGCCAGTGTGGTCCAGCCGGCAGCATTTGCTTTATACACCCATTTTCGGGGTCCTCAGCCGCTATTTGTTTTCACACCTGTTTCAGGTGGTAGTGCTGCGCGCTGTCGCTTTAGTGTGATGTGTTTTAGTTTGTTTTGAGAGTTCTGACAGAGTCAGAGAAACAAGGCCAGAGAAACAACAAGAAACAAAATCAGAGAAACACAGATAAACAAAGCCAGAGAAACAAAGCCAGAGAAATGACGAGAAACAAAGCCAGAGAAACATAGATAAAGAAAGCCAGAGAAACAATGAGAAAAAAGGCCAGAGGAACAAGGACAGAGAAACAATGAGAAACAAAGACAGAGAAATGAGAAACAAAGCCAGAGAAACAACGAGAAACAAAGCCAGAGAAACAACGAGAAACAAAGCCAGAGAAACGCAGAGAAACAAAGTCAAAGAAACAATGACAAACAAAGCCAGAGAAACAAAGAGTAACAAAGCCAGAAAAACAATGAGAAAGAAACCCAGAGAAACAACAAGAAACAATGCCAGAGAAAAAAAAACAAAGCCAGAGAAACACAGAGAAACAAAGTCAGAGAAACAATGAGAAACAAAGCCAGAAAAACAGAAACAAAGCCAGAGAAACAGCCACAGAAACAATGAGAAATAAAGCCAGAGAAACAATGGGAAACAAAGCCAGAGAAACAATGAGAAACAAAGCCAGATAAACACAGAAAAACAAAGCCAGAGAACAATGAGAAACAAAGCCAAAGAAACAATGACAAACAAAGCCAGAGAAACAACGAGAAACAAAGCCAGAGAAACAATGAGAAACAAAGCCAGAGAAACACAGAGTAACAAAGTCAGACAAACAAAAAACTAAGTCAGAGAAACAATGAGAAACAAAGCCAGAATAACAGAAACAAAGTCAGAGAAACACAGAGAAACAAAGCCACAGAAATAATGAGAAATAAAGCCAGAGAAACAATGGGAAACAAAGCCAGAGAAACAATGAGAAACAAAGCCAGAGAAACACAGAAAAACAAAGCCAGAGAAACAAAGCCAGAAAAACAATGAGAAAAAAAGCCAGAGAAACAAAGACATAGAAACAATGACAAACAAAGACATAGAAACAATGAGAAACAAAGACATAGAAACAATGAGAAACAAAGCCAGAGAAACAATGAGAAACAAAGCCAGAGAAACAATGAGAAACAAAGCCAGAGAAACAATGAGAAACAAAGCCAGATTTAAAAAAACAAAGCCAGAGAAATGAGAAACAAAGCCAGAGAAACATGGAGAAACAAAGCCAGAGAAACGCAGAGAAACAAAGTCAAAGAAACAATGACAAACAAAGCCAGAGAAACAAAGAGTAACAAAGCCAGAAAAACAATGAGAAAGAAACCCAGAGAAACAACAAGAAACAATGCCAGAGAAAAAAAAAACAAAGCCAGAGAAACACAGAGAAACAAAGTCAGAGAAACAATGAGAAACAAAGCCAGAAAAACAGAAACAAAGCCAGAGAAACACAGAGAAACAGCCACAGAAACAATGAGAAATAAAGCCAGAGAAACAATGTGAAACAAAGCCAGAGAAACAATGAGAAACAAAGCCAAATAAACACAGAAAAACAAAGCCAGAGAAACAATGAGAAATAAAGCCAAAGAAACAATGAGAAACAAAGCCAGAGAAACAACGAGAAACAAAGCCAGAGAAACAATGAGAAACAAAGCCAGAGAAACACAGAGTAACAAAGTCAGAGAAACAATGAGAAACAAAGCCAGAAAAACACAAAAACAAAGCCAGAGGAACACCAAGAAACAAAGCCAGAGAAACAACAAGAAACAAAGATAGAGAAACAAAAAACAAAGCCAGAGAAACAAAGTCAGAGAAACAATGAGAAACAAAGCCAGAAAAACAGAAACAAAGTCAGAGAAACACAGAGAAACAAAGCCACAGAAATAATGAGAAATAAAGCCAGAGAAACAATGGGAAACAAAGCCAGAGAAACAATGAGAAACAAAGCCAGAGAAACACAGAAAAACAAAGACATAGAAACAATGAGAAACAAAGACATAGAAACAATGAGAAACAAAGCCAGAGAAACAATGAGAAACAAAGCCAGAGAAACAACGAGAAACAAAGCCAGAGAAACAACGAGAAACAAAGCCAAATGAGACAACGAGATACAAAGTCAGAGAAACAACGAGAAACAAAGTCAGAGAAACAACGAGAAACAAAGCCAGAGAAACAACGAGAAACAAAGCCAGAGAAACAAGGAGAAACAAAGCCAGAGAAACAAGGAGAAACAAAGCCAGAGAAACAAAGAGAAACAAAGCCAGAGAATCAAGGAGAAACAAAGCCAGAGAAACGAGAAACAAAGCCAGAGAAACAAGAAACAAAGCCAATGAGACAACGAGATCCAAAGCCAGAGAAACAACGAGAAACAAAGTCAGAATGAACGAGAAACGCATGGGTGGATGCTTTGTTTTTGCAAAATTAGCAGCGAGTCACGTGGGCACTGATTGGCTGTCCTATATTATGCCTCATTCAAAAAGCTGTCCAAACTAAAACACTCCTTATAACTTCAATATGAAAGGGGTGGGGCTAAACTGCTGTAGGCTGAATAGGCAGATACATGTAAGTGAGCTGGTTTCTGTGATACCACATAAACAGTGAATTTGAAATGAGTTGTACCAGCTTATGGACTTCTTAGCTCCAACTATTCACACTTTGGATGGATGTCTTTCTGAATGAGAGCCCATCCCAGTCTGGACAAAATTCCACTCTAAGCAACTGTGATTCCTGAGTCATTAGCATTTTTTTGTGCTGACCAATCAGATGAGAGTGAAGGCAAACCCTGCAGTCAAAGTTGAGTTTTACAGCTCAAAATGAGGAAAATGTAAACTACAAGCAGTTCAGTGGGTTTCTGATGGGTAGTGAAGTTTAACAGTGGATAAATTAATCATTAATAGATAATAATCATAATATTACAGTTGTAAACGTACGACAGTGAACAGGAGGCCAAAGAGATGCAGACTTCTGCTTCAGAGACGGAGACTATATCAGGAAAATACATGCATGAGTGAGTAAGTGGAGCAACACACACACACACACACACACACACACACACACACACACACACACACACACACACACACACACACACACACCTCCCCCATGTATGGGTGTGTTCTGATTTTTCATAATGTGAATAACATCACATGACACAGGTATGACATGCATACATACACAGTCATTCCCCGCACGCACACATTACTTTTATATAATGGTGTGTGTGTGTGTGTGTGTGTGTGTGTGTGTGTGTGTGTGTGTGTGTGTGTGTGTGTGTGTGTGTGTACTTATTATGTATTTACAGACCTGTGTTTGGCTGACGGTGTAGAAGTGATGGTGGTTGAGAGAGAAGGCCATGTCCGGCAGAACCGAGCTTCCATCCGTCATCACTCGCACAGACTCGTATACGACACCTACAACACCATCTACACGCACCTGGAGAGAGCGAGAGAGAGAGAAATAGCGAGAAAGAGAAAGAGAAAGAGAGAGAGAGATTGTTATATTTTTAAAATTGTGATTGGATGAGGTTTGAGTTCTGGCAAAGTATTCTTACAGTAACGACTGGGCTATTTAGGTGAATATTGAGTTCTAGTGTTTATTAGCAATGTTAGTGTGATGATACGAGTTGGGAGACAGGGGAGTAGAATCCAACACACTGTTTATTTGACAAGTCTAAACACATACACATTCACATCCACATACACATTCACATCTACATCCATTCAATCAGCGACAATATACACAGACTAACAGAGGAAACTCATAGCGGAAGTCGTTAGGGACAAAGAGGGAACAGACATGAACAATGAAGTGACATCACAAGGGGATGTGGACAATGATGTAGACCAGACATGTGAAGGACGAACTCGAACTCAAACACAAACGATAGGGAGAGGAGGCGGGGCCTATGCCTGGAGTGACAGTTAGCCTCACAGCTCAAAATCTGGACTCTAAACCATTGTGAATTGACTACAGCAAAGTTAACTGTAAAAATGTGTGAATTGGATTCTTTCAATTTTAAGCTATTTCTTTAAAACTCTATGGAACCGAACGTCTGTTACATTTCCTATCACTGTGTAAAAGATGAGTGAGGCTTCCTGTATTACTGAATATACTGTGATTTAAATCAGTATGAGTTATGAATGAGCTATTATTACTCTGTATATACCTCAAAACACCACTGATGTGGTGCTTTTTCTATTTTCATTTGCATAAACGTTTCTTTTAATATGCAAATAATATCATAAAAGGGCATTTTAAATAAAAATCGACTTTAAAAATAGTTTTAATTCATCTCAAAGAAGACTCAATTTATTTTTACTTGATCTCACGCTCATTTGAACTTGACCAGCCATCATTACTACATATACACAGTAAATCTGCCAGTGTTAAATCAACACTATTCGAGTTAAATTAACACTGAGGGTGTCAAAATGTAGTGTTCAGTCCACTTTTTGTCAGTTCAGTCTGACAAAATGTAGTCAGTGTTAATTTAACTCTAATAGTGTTGATTTAACACTGGCAGATTTACTGTGTACTACACGTACAGCATTTGCAGACACTTTTATCCAGCGTGACTTACATCCTCAGTCCTGTTACACGTGTAGGTGAATGTAGAGTTAGGAGTCTAGCCCAAGGGCTCTTATTAGTATAGAGTGCTGTACTTGCCTGGGCTGGAGACTGAACCCCAGTATGCCGCGTGAGAGGCAGCGTTATTACCCAGTACACCAAACCAAACACTACAGACTACTGCACTGCAGCACAAATGTTGATTTGTGAGAAAAATCTACAAATATTCAGCTTCGTTAGATCACATTCTTCACACATCAAAGAAACAGGCAGAGGAACCACATTACTGAGCAGATGTTTCAGAAGTGATGACACGTTTAGTTCAAAACAATCTGGAACACATCACGAGCAGAAGCAAAAACAAAGAACCCTTCTGTTTTCCCAGGAGAACATTTAATCCTTAAAGTCGACTGCTACACAAATACATATCAGTCAACAGACACATACCTATCTCACACACACACACACACACACACACACACACACACACACACACATACAAGAAAGCATAGAGACATAAATGACACACACACACACACACACACACACACACACACACACACACACACACACACACACACACAC
>BRDA01007503.1:292-15823 GCA_036984385.1 Crenuchus spilurus | reverse complement strand
TATTACGAATAAAATATTGACATTTTCCATCTCCACATCATTGCATTCAGTTTTTATTCACAATTTGTTTAGTGTCCCAACTTTTTTGGAATCCGATTTGTATTTCCAAGTTAAGAAATGCCTTATCCCTACAGGATGCAGAAAAACTGGTACATGCGTTCATTACTTCTAGGTTAGATTATTATAATGCACTATTATCAGGATGCTCAAGCAGGAACTTAAATAAACTTCAATTAGTTAAAAATGCAGCAGCCAGGGTTCTTACTAAAACCAGAAAATTTGACCATATTAGCCCAGGTTTATCAGCACTACACTGGCTTCCAGTTAAATACTGAATCGAATATAAAATTCTTTTATTGACGTATAAAGCGCTACATGGTCTTGCCCCTGAGTATTTACAAGACCTTATTTCCTATTATTAATCATCACGTGATCACTAAGGTTTGTTGACGGTGAGCAGAGGGATGCCAGTGTCTTGGGGAGCTCCCATGCCTGTTTACCTTCTGGCTCTCTTCTTTTAAGTAAGCTGTTCTAGATAGTTCCGCCAGAGTCAATTGCCACACTCTGATATGTCTCATAATTCCTGTGCTCTAAAAATCCTTATTATAAGACCTTATTTCCTATTATGAACCATCTCGATTACTTAGATCACAGGGTGCTGGCTTCTTGATAGTTCCCAGAATTCAGAAATCATCAGCAGGGGGAAGAGCCTTCTCTTATATGGCCCCTCATCTTTCGAATAACCTCCCAGACAATGTTCGGGACTCAGTCACAGTCTCAACCTTTAAGACTAGGTTCAAAACATATCTGTTTAGTTTAGCTTTTGGTAATTAATACTTTACATTATAGAAAGGTTGTAGGTCCAGGGGTGCACTGGCGTAGGGATTTATAGTGAACTGAGATGCTGGGGCTGTCATACCACTTCTCATGCGATCACTCAGGTTTGTTGATGGTGAGCAGAAGGATGCCAGTGTCTCGGGGAGCTCCCATGCCTGTTTACCTTCTGGTTCTCTCTTTTTAAGTAGGCTGTTCTAAATAGTTCCGCCGGTGTCAATAGCCACACTCTGATATGTCTCATAATTCCCGTGCTCTATATTCCAGTCTTTTTCAGAGTGAGTGATTGCCCACCGGTCCAGTTCAAGGCTGATGGAAGACTGACTACTATTCTCTGCATGATACTTCCCTGGATCAGCTGCCCACCAACAACCAACAACTGTGACCTGCTCCAGATACCATTCTCTACTGCCCACATTGGAGTTCAAATGGACTTTCTGGCTGTTATCATTGCTACCATTATCATCATCATTCCTGTCCCACTACTGTCACCATATCAGTTCACCTGAACATTACAACAAGATCATATGATTATAATTTATCACAAACTTAGAATTAGTTGGCCAGAGGAGGATGGGTCCCCCATGTGAGTCTGGTTCCTCCCAAGGTTTCTTACTCCAGCTCTGAGGGAGTTTTTCTTTGCCACTGTTGCCGTTGGCTTGCTCATCGGGGATTAGGGATAAATGATTTGGTGTTTGTTATTCATGACCCTGTAAAGCTGCTTTGTGACATCAGTTGTAAAAAGCGCTTTATAAATAAATTTGATTTGATTTGATTTTTTTGTGAAAACCGAGCATGTTCTTCAACACACTTTTTCCACAAATGCACATTTATAGCAGCTTTTCCATGGACCACTTTGTGTGATTTTTGAAAATATGCACAAAAGATATCTGAATGTAAAAGATAAATATGTGAAAATGCTGCAGGAGATTAGTTTTTCATTAAATGATGATACATTGAGTGAAATAATTCTGACATCTAATGTTAATTATTAAATGTTTTTAATAATTAACATTTGCATTCCTTGAAGTCTGGTGGAGTTTGTGGGGATAGTGCAGAACTTTCAGCCCTCATAATGTGGTTGTTGCTTGTCTCTGCAGTATCAGTTGTGCAGATGTCCAGTGACTATGATGAGAGTAAATACAGGTTATATATCTTCAGAACCACTACTGCTCAGTTCTTTATAGACCTAAGCAGCACAGCTGTGATCCTCAGTCATCTCAGATCTGCTCAGGAAAATGCCTCAATAACCTCAAACATGTCTGCTTTTGAGTTGTCCCTCAAATTTGCTCAGATAACAACACGTTATTGATAGGAATCTCAAGACAAACTCATAAGATTCAATCAATCAATCCAAGAAAATGTGTTTTCACACATATCTGGTCCAGTTAAAACGATTCTGGTTTCTTTTGTTCCCTTGGTGTGGTGCGTTTTGTCAGGTGTCAGATGTGTCTAGGTTCTGTCTCAAACGACTTCTGGAGCAGTTCACTTGTGGTTAGATAGAGGAGACTGTGTCTGAGACAGAGGAGAATATGTCTGAGACAGGATAGAATATGTCTGAGATAGAGGAGACCGTGTCTGAAACAGAAGACAATGTGTCTGAGTTAGAGGACAATGTGTCTGAAACAGAGCAGAATGTGTCTGAGACAGAGGACAATGTGTCTGAAACAGAGGAGAATGTGTCTGAGACAGAGGAGGATGTGTCTGAGACAGGGGAGAATATGTCTGAGACAGAGGAGAATGTGTCTGTGACAGAGGAGGATGTGTGAGACAGAGGGCAATGTGTCTGAGACAGAGGAGGATGTGTCTGAGACAGAGGAGACTGTGTCTGAGACAGAGGAGAATGTGTCTGAGACAGAGGACAATGTGCCTGAGACAGAGGAGACTGTCTGAGACAGAGGACAATGTGCCTGAAACAGAAAACAATGTCCCTGAGACATAGGAGAATGAATCTGAGATAGAGGAGACTGTGTCTGAGACAAAAGACAATGTGTCTGAGGCAGAGGGCAGTGTGTCTTGAGTCAGAGGAGAATGTGTCTGAGACAGAGGAGAATGTGTCTGAGACAGAGGACAATGTGCCTGAAACAGAGAACAATGTGTCTGAGACAGAGGAGAATGCGTCTGAGACAGAGGAGGGATGTGTTTGATACAGAGGATGTGTCTGAGACAGAGGAGAATATGTCTTGAGACAGAGAAGACTGTTTCTGAGACAGAGGAGACTGTGTCTGAGACAGGGGAGAATGTGTCTGAGACAGAGGAGACCGTGTCTGAGACAGAGGAGACCGTGTCTGAGACAGAGCAGGATGTATCTGAGACAGAGGAAAATGTGTCTGAGATAGAGGAGACTGTCTGAGAAAGTGGGCAATGTGTCTGAGTCAGAGGAGAATGTGTCTGTGACAGAGGAAGGATTTGTCTGAGACAGAGGATGTTTCTGAGACAGAGGAGAATATGTCTGAGAAAGAGAAGACTGTTTCTGAGACAGAGGAGACTGTGTCTGAGACAGGGAACAGTTTGTCTGAGACAGAGGACAATGTGTCTGAGACAAAGGGCAATGTGTCTGAGTCAGAGGAGAATGTGTCTGAGACAGAGGAGAATGTGTCTGAGACAGAGGAGACCATGTCTGAGACAAAGCAGGATGTATCTGAGACAGAGGGCAATGTGTCTGAGTCAGAGGAGAATGTGTCTGAGACAGAGGAGAATGTGTCTGAGGCAGAGGACAATGTGTCTGAGACAGAGGATGTTTCTGAGACAGAGGAGAATATGTCTGAGAAAGAGAAGACTGTTTCTGAGACATAGGAGACTGTGTCTGAGACAGGGGATAATGTGTCTGAGACAGAGCAGGATGTATCTGAGACAGAGGGCAATGTGTCTGAGTCAGAGGAGAATGTGTCTGAGACAGAGGAGAATGTGTCTGAGGCAGAGGACAATGTGTCTGTGACAGAGGAGGGATGTGTCTGAGACAGAGGATGTTTCTGAGACAGAGGAGAATATGTCTGAGAAAGAGAAGACTGTTTCTGAGACAGAGGAGACTGTGTCTGAGACAGGGGATAATGTGTCTGAGACAGAGGAGGATGTATCTGAGACAGGGGAGGATGTGTCTGAGACAGAGGAGACTGTGACTGAGACAGAGGACAATGTGTCTGAGACAGAGGAGAATGTGTCTGAGATAGAGGAGACCGTGTCTGAGACAGAGGAAAATGTGTCTGAGGCAGAGGACAATGTGTCTGTGACAGAGGAGGGATGTGTCTGAGACAGAGGATGTTTCTGAGACAGAGGAGACTGTGTCTGAGACAGGGGATAATGTGTCTGAGACAGAGGAGGATGTATCTGAGACAGGGAAGGATGTGTCTGAGACAGAGGAGGATGTGTCTGAGACAGAGGAGACCATGTCTGAGACAGAGGAGACCGTGTCTGAGACAGAGCAGGATGTATCTGAGACAGAGGAAAATGTGTCTGAGATAGAGGAGAATGTGTCTGAGACAGAGAAGGCTGTTTCTGAGACAGAGGAGACTGTGTCTGAGACAGGGGAGAATGTGTCTGAGACAGAGGAGACCAAGTCTGAGACAGAGGAGACCGTGTCTGAGACAGAGCAAGATGTATCTGAGACAGAGGAAAATGTGTCTGAGATAGAGGAGAATGTGTCTGAGATAGAGGAGACTGTCTGAGACAGTGGGCAATGTGTCTGAGTCAGAGGAGAATGTGTTTGTGACAGAGGAGACCGTGTCTGAGACAGAGGAAGGATTTGTCTGAGACAGAGGATGTTTCTGAGACAGAGGAGAATATGTCTGAGAAACAGAAGACAGTTTCTGAGACAGAGGAGACTGTGTCTGAGACAGGGAACAGTTTGTCTGAGACAGAGGACAATGTGTCTGAGACAAAGGGCAATGTGTCTGAGTCAGAGGAGAATGTGTCTGAGACAGAGGAGAATGTGTCTGAGGCAGAGGACAATGTGTCTGAGACAGAGGATGTTTCTGAGACAGAGGAGAATATGTCTGAGAAAGAGAAGACTGTTTCTGAGACAGAGGAGACTGTGTCTGAGATAGGGGATGTGTCGGAAACAGAGCAGGATGTATCTGAGACAGAGGGCAATGTGTCTGAGTCAGAGGAGAATGTGTCTGAGACAGAGGAGAATGTGTCTGAGGCAGAGGACAATGTGTCTGTGACAGAGGAGGGATGTGTCTGAGACAGAGGATGTTTCTGAGACAGAGGAGAATATGTCTGAGAAAGAGAAGACTGTTTCTGAGACAGAGGAGACTGTGTCTGAGACAGGGGATAATGTGTCTGAGACAGAGGAGGATGTATCTGAGACAGGGGAGGATGTGTCTGAGACAGAGGAGGATGTGTCTGAGACAGAGGAGACTATGACTGAGACAGAGGACAATGTGTCTGAGACAGAGGAGAATGTGTCTGAGATGGAGGAGACCGTGTCTGAGACAGAGGAAAATGTGTCTGAGGCAGAGGACAATGTGTCTGTGACAGAGGAGGGATGTGTCTGAGACAGAGGATGTTTCTGAGACAGAGGAGAATATGTCTGAGAAAGAGATGACTGTTTCTGAGACAGAGGAGACTGTGTCTGAGACAGGGGATAATGTGTCTGAGACAGAGGAGGATGTATCTGAGACAGGGGAGGATGTGTCTGAGACAGAGGAGGATGTGTCTGAGACAGAGGAGACTGTGACTGAGACAGAGGACAATGTGTCTGAGACAGAGGAGAATGTGTCTGAGATAGAGGAGACCGTGTCTGAGACAGAGGAAAATGTGTCTCAGACACATGAGAATGTGTCTGAGACAGGTGAGACTGTGTCTGAAGTAGGGGAGAATGTGTCTGAGAGAGAGGAGAATGTGTCTGAGACAAAGGAGACTGAGATTCAAATTGACCCCCAAAATAAATGTTTTTTAAATATGAACATAATAGGAGGGTTAACTGACCAGAAAAATGAACTACAGTTGTGAAAACGCTCTAAGAATCTCCTCATGTGAATGACTATTACTATGTTCACCTGGACCAGGAGTATCTCATGTCTCCTTTCTGTCTTGTACTATCTTGAACAACACTTGTCATTTCTCCCAAAAGTTACAATATGTAAAGGTGATGTACTGTAGTGGATAGAATCATGTCTTATCTGCAGTTTCTTTTCATAACATTTTGTATGTTTTCATAACATAACATTTGAGAAATGTTAAAATGGAAACGTAACTTATGAAGGACAGACACATGCACGAAGTATAAATCATATGTTCAGTCTTATAAATGTATGCATTTTTAGACAGAATGAATGCTGTTCACACATAAAGAACCTGGTGCTAAAGACAAGCCATTAGTGTTTGAAAGCAGGCAGCTGGTAGTTACTCATACCTACCACCAGAGAGGGATGTAGATAAGACCAGGTACAGACAGAGCAACTAGAAGCATCCTCCAGCTTCGTATTAGGTAGGCTATCAGTGGCAGCATCATGTAGCCAATCGCAAAAAACAAACAAACTCCCAGTGATGAGTAGAATACCCTTACAGCTCCTGTAAGAATTTCTGTACCTGTTGTAAAAAAACAACAAGATAATCCAGTTAATTGATTGTATTAAGCAAATATGATAGTCAAACTTGATTTTCTTACCTAACACAAATGCTGATACATAGTTGGAAATCTGTCCCAGTCCAACAATGAAGAACATAACTGAGAAGACCTCCCAAGATGGTGCAAATACTTGAATGAAGGTGAAGAACGTTTGGACCATCATGGTTACAAAAAGGACAGGCTTTCTCCCGAACCTTAATGCAGACAAGATGTTTCAAAAAGAGCAAAACTGATTCAAAATGAAGAACGTACTGCAGCTGAGATAAAGAATGTTGTTGTGACGGTTCTACCGGTCAGAGATCTGCCCAGAGAAGAACGATCCACAGAGCACACCGAGGAAGTAGATGGTAGAGGTGAGGGGCTGTTTCCATTCATCATCACAGACAAGGTCAAACTGCAAACCACAAACCAACATCAAAATGATCAATTTTAAATATTTAGACTAGAATAGAATAAGATTAAACATTTTATCCTTTTATCCCAAATTTCCCCAATCAGCCAAAGGTTCTTTGTCTTGCTGGTTCTTCTGCTTAAATGGTTCTTTGTATGGTATCAGTCTTCAGATTGATGCTGAATGTGTTTACATGGCTAAATCCTTTTTGAAAGTTTTTCGATGTAGCACCAATCAGGTTCTTCTGTTTGTGATTAGACAGACAGATATATATGTAGAAAGAGAAACATGTGAGCAACTGCCTCATGGATGGCTGCCCTGTTAAAAGGAGAACCTGATGATAAAAGTCACTTGATTGGACTTAATGCACAGATAGAGGGGATAAAAAATTGGTTTTTATTTGTGACCCACTGAACACTGCATTTAGTGAACCACCACCCTGTGAATATCTCTGTGGGGACTGTACTCCATCAAATAGTACACATTTAGAGTGGCTTGCAAAAGTTTTCCTACCCCTTGAACTTTTTCATATTCTGTCACCTTACAACCACAAACTTAAAAAGTATTTTATTGAAATTTTAAGCTATATACCAACACAAAGTAGCACATAATTGTGAAGTGGAATGAAAATGATACATGGTTTTCAAAATTTTAATAAAATAAAAATCTTTAAAGTGTAACATGCAAAAGTATTCAGCCCCCTGTACTCTGATACTCCTAAACAAAATCCTGTGCAATCAATTGCCTTCAGAAGTCACTAGTTAATAAGAGTCCAACTGTGTGTAATTTAGTCTCAGTATGTTCTGTGAAGGCCTCATTGATTTGTTAGAGAACCCTAGTGAACAAACAGCATTATGAAGACCAAGGAACTCACCAGACAGGTCAGAGATAAAGTTTTGGAGAAGTTTAAAGCAGGGTTAGGTTATAAAAACATATCCCAAGCTTTGAGCATTCCAGGGAGCACTATTGAGTCCATCATCTAGAAAAATTCTACAAAAAGTGGTGGACAGTAGCAAAGTACATTTACTTGAGTACTGTGCTCAAGTACATTTTTTGAGTATTTTTACTGTACTTGAGTATTTATTTTTTGGTGAACTTATGACAGTACTAATAGTACTTAGTACAAATATTGTACTTTTGTACTTTTGACTCCACTACATTTCTAGGAAGCTTGCCATTACTCGTTCCTTTTGGATCAGCATTAGGGTTGAACCAGAGACTTGTTTCAGATGAGTATCCAGTACGGATAAAGCATTGTTGACGAGTAATGAGCAAGATACGAGTATAACTCGTCAATATCTGTGCTCGTGCTGAAGGAAAATCCTCATTGGGTAACTGTCTTCCTGATCTGTGACTGTCCAGTCACACAGAGCACCTGCCCCTCCCTTCTCTGCAGCCACAATTGCCAGGAGGTTTGGTTTGTGGTTTTCACGCCAAATTGGGCTTGCTTGAAAATCCAGTCGTGGGTGAAAATTCAGGGGTGGCGGGGTGCATTTTTTGGGTTACTTTTAAAAATTGGGTGTTGCCTTGGATCTTACATCAACACGGCAGCAAACATGTACAAGCCAACACTAAGGAAGATTGATTACAACAATAAGATTGAGGAGAACATAATGACAACTAAAGGAAGGCAGCCATATAAAAAGTTTGAAATGGAGGAGCCCTTAAAAGTCACCAAAAAAAGAAGAGAAGAGGACAACAGAAAATGGTAAACAGTAAAAGTCAGGTTTTTTTTTTGCTAATTATGTTATTATTAAATGTTCTTGACTGGGATATAAAACTTATAAAAGAACTAATAAAACACTCGTGTTACCATATTATTAATGACTTTAAGATAAATAGCAATACTGATAATAAATCTCTTACAAACAAAATACTAAGTTGTACACTCATAGATTTTACCATTCACTTCACGTGTGACAGACATATATTTTGGGCAAATTTAAGCTTCCGAAGGGCGGGTTTTATACTGACTTTAGGCTGGATATTTTTGTTGGACCTGGCAACCCTGTCTGCTTTACCATCTGCGTTCTCTTAGTTTGGCTGGTGTCATAAAGTCAGTTGGAAAACTGGACTGAACGTGGTGCTTTTGAGAAGAATACAGTGAACAAGGCTGATAAACAATACATATAGCAACTTCTGATCAATCCATATCAATTTCAGACTTAAAATAATGTACAATGTTAAGCCCCACCCACTTCTGGTTAAACCATGCCCAATTCTGGTTTAGGCCCTACCCACTCTGAGTATAGATAAGGATACAGATAATTTAGATGGTTGAACAGATACAGATAGTGGTGGACTCACTCATCTCTACTGAAGTTTTACAAATGGCGTAGACTTTTTGTTGCAGAGTGGTTCTACATGTGAGTACATCATCAGGTGGTTTCAGCAAGTTGCAAGTTGCAAAACAATGCAGCAATGTACTGATATTAGAAAATATAATTTGCACTTTTGAATACTTAAGTATTTTCAAAAGTAAGTACTTCAGTACTTTAACTTGAGTAAACTTTTGACTGAGCAACTTTTACTTGTAGTTGAGTAAATTTTGACTATTAGTATCAATACTTTTACTTAAGTACTAGAGTTGAGTACTTTGTCCACCATTGTCTAAAACTGCAAACCTACCAAGACATGGCCGTCCACCTAAACGGACAGATCGAGCAAGGAGGACACTGGTCAGAGAAACAGCTAAAAGGCTCATGGTCACTCTGGAGGAGCTGCAGAAATTCACAGCTCAGGTGGGAGAATCTGTACACAGGACAACTATAAGTCTGCACTCCACAAATCTGACCTTTGTGGAACAGTTGCAAGAAGAAAACTATTGTTGAAAGAAAAACATAAGAAGTGCCGTTTGCAGTTTGCCAGAAGACATGTAGGGGACACGGCAAACATGGAAGAAGGTGCTCTGGTCAGAGGAGACCAAAGTTGAACTTTGTGGCCTAAATGCAAAGCGCTGTGTGTGGCAGCAAAGTAACACCCTGAACACACCATCCCCTCTTGAAACATGGTGGTGGCAGCATCATGCTGTGGGGATGCTTTTCCTCAGCAGGGACAGGGAAGCTGGTCAGAGTTGATGGGAAGATGGATGGAGCTAAATTCAGGGCAATCCTGGAAGAAAACCTGATGGAGGCTGCAAGACTTGAGACTGAGAAGGAGATTCACCTTCCAGCAAGACAATGACCCTAAATATACAGCCAGAGCTACAGGGGAATGGTTTAGAATATTCATGTGAGTGGCCCAGTCAAAGTCCTGACCTAAATCCCATTGAGTATCTGTGGCATGACATGAACATTGCTGTTCACAGATGCTCTCCATCCAATCTGGCTGAGCTTGAGCTATTTTGCAAAGAAGAATGGTCAAAAATCTCAGTCTCTAGATGTGCAGACCTGGTAGAGACATACCCCAAAAGACTTGCAGCTGTAATTGCAGTGAAAGGTGATTCTACAAAATATTGATATAGGGGTTCTGAATACTTCTGTATGTCACACTTTAAAGATTTTTATTTAATTAAAATGTTGAAAACCATGTATCATTTTCATTCACTTCACAATTATGTGCTACTTTGTGTTCTATCACTTAAAATCTCAATAAAATACATTTAAGTTTGAGGTTGTAAGGTGACAAAATGTGAAAAAGTTAAAGGGGTCTAAATACTTTTGCAAGCCACTGTATAGACATGCTTTCTATGGCTCACTCATACACAGAAAAAACCCAGTCATCTGTCCCTAAAATAACAGAAAGAACATCTCTGTCTTGTTAGAAGAGACTAAAGGCTAAAAGGGAGATTTGGGGCTAGAAATTTATGGCAGGACTAGCCTTTAGACAAACTGCCATTGTATTGACAGAGTCTGATCTGCACAGACAGAATACAGTGTATGTAGGCCTGTCACCTCTGGAGACAATCACAGCTAATGACTAATAATGTGAATCACAGAGCAGTCCACCCACTACAGCCATAGAGGTGTTTTTTTACTGAACCCCCAGTAATCATTTTATGACTTTTTTTTTTTTTTTTTTTACTTTTTCTGACGTCAAAGGAATATGGTACTAATGTCTACAGAAGGGAGTAAGCCTATGATCAAATATAACAGCATCATTTTCCAGAAAAAGAGCTCTATCTAGAACCATTTACAATACAGTCTCTGATAGTCTGAAAAACAATTTCACCATGAAACCATTTAAGCCTGAAAATAAATATACAAAAATTTCCCTTTTGGAGCAGCCATGAGCTTTGGGTTAAGGAGCCGGCCTTGTGATGGAAGGCTGTCCTTCTGAAGGACGCCTGTTTTATCCTTAGAACTGACAGCTCATGACTGAAATACACTTAAGGTACTTAACCCCCAACTGTTCCCCAGAATACATGGACAGGGCTGCCCACCGCTACCTATCTAGTGTACAGCAGTTTGGTGATTTCTCTGCACTGATACTACAATTAAACCTGCTAATTACCTGCTGAGTAAATCAGAAGTGTTTGATCAGGAAGATCACCACACTGTGCAGGAATCCAATCCTTCAAGACTAGAGTTGACACCCCTGTTCTATTACATTAACTGATTAAGTCTGATAAAGTTATATTGGTACCTCAGTAACAACGGTAGACTGGTACATTTCCTTGCTGTAGCTCCATCCGTCCACACATTTCTCCTGTTCGATGTCAGTGAGGTTCACGTCTTGAGGATCGTAGCCTTGAGCGTGAAGGTTCTGTATCACATCCAGCTTGTATCTCCAACACTTACTGAGCTCAAACTTTCCATTTACCTGCTTTGTAGGAATGCTCGCCCTGATCCATTCCTCACTCAGGTTCACACTTGGGATTCGGCAGTGGTGGGGTGGAATATCAGCCAAGAATATCATAGAGAAAGCGCTGAATCCATTGGGGATGGTACTGGCACACAGCAGGAAGAAGACGATCTGCTGAAATGGGCCCCACTGGCTCAGGAACGCTGTTGTTTGCTCATAGTCTTGCATGGTTTTTCACATCTGCATGGGCAATTTCATTCTCACCTGATCCAGTATAAACACGCTCACACTGAAACACAAATGATTTACAAATCCTGGCTTAGGCCCATCAGTCCAGCCATAAACATAGTCATTGTCAGGGGACTGATTTCACTTGTATATTAATTGTATAAACTATATATTAGTGTTCTGCTCTAGAAGGTGAATGTTTTAATAAGTTTGGGGCTAAAAACCATTAGAGAACAGCTTCAGGTAAGCCTATATATTGGTGCTCATATAACATTGATACACTTATGCATGTACTTCCATATTAGCTGCACTGTCTGTGCACTATTGTATCACTCCCTCGTGTTAAAACAGTCTGCAAATTATTTAAAACTCTTCCTTGTTATGACAAGTAATCTATTTCTTGTCTCTGCATATTAACTGTTGTTCCAATGTCCATCCCGTCAAATGCTTAGTGGTGAATCTTAACACACTTGAACAAAGGTCACATTACAGTCTCTGTTAATCTCTCAGTTTGACAGGTACAAGTAACAGATAAGACCTGTCTTATTTAACATACTTAGACTCAATAGCTAGACCTTTCTTACAAACAGCCATAATAAATCAATTTTCACAAATCTGTTTTTTTTTCCAAATTGTTCCAGATAACATTAAACACTCTTAACTCATACAGATCATTTAGAACAGCAACTCATTTTTTAAGTAGTCTTATAAGCTCTCAGTATTTTCAAAGTGTGAAGCATCTGTTCAGTAAAGGAGAGAAGACATGGGCCTGAAAGGTTGCTGCTCTGAGCCCCTGAACCAACTAGGGATATAAGCACCCCGAGAACCACAGGACAGGACCTGGAGGACAGATAAAGTTCCTGTAACACAGGATGAAAAGATGAGGGAGAGAAACAGAGTTTCAATGTTCTCAAATCCTCTGTAGTTATTTAAACACATTTTTAATAAGTGCATTTGTCACTGGCTCTTCTGTAGAATAACTGCATGACAGTACCAGTCAAATGTTTGGACACACCTTTCTTTTCCCCTACATTATAAATAAATACTGAAGTCATCCAGATTCTGAGTGAACACATAATAAATCATGTAGTAAACTTAAAAGTGTTAAACAAACCAAAACATGTTTTAGATTTTACTTCAAAGTAGACACACAACTGATGTCTCAAACACATTAAGAGGCAAGAAATGCAAGTCATGAGCTCTGGACAAGACACAGCTGTTAACTGAAAGCCATTCCAGGTGACTACCTCATAAAGCTGACTGAGAAAAAGCCAAGAAAGCTGCATCTAAGCAAGAGGTGCCTACTGTGAAGAATGTAAATATAAACATATTCTGGTTTGTTTAACACTTGTTTGTTTTCTAAATAATTACAGATGTGTTTCTTATTTCATACAATGAGAAGCAAAGCCAGAGAATTAAAAACAAACAAACAAACAACAAAAACAAAAACAAAGCCTGAGAAAAAAAAACAAAGCCAGAGAAAAAACGTTTAACTAAAGATGGCTCTTAGGTAGGATTTACACATTGTTACTTTCATGTGACTAGGCATCCTGGACAAAAAAATGTCACCTTCTGTGGCAGTAACTTCAGGCTCCTGCAGATGGCACTGTATGATAAGGATACAAATGCCTGCAGAGTGTGTGATGGATTCATATGTTGAGAAGAGATGGTCCAGGGCAGTGAATGTCTTGATCAGTGTGTAGGAAATGTGTCACATAGCAGATGTTAATGATTAGATTGTATTTGGAGTTAAAGGTCAGAGTGTAATGGAAGTAGCTGAGTGTGCAGGTTTATAGAAGTGTATGGTCATACAGGTCTACCATCTACCAGCAGTGCTAACAATGCCAGTCTACAGGACGTTCTCCTCAGAACTGAGGTGGACAGCACACAAGGCTGAAGGTCTCTTGTTCCACACTGCTCCATATGTTGATGCTCTGCAGGTCACTGTGGAGAGTTCTCTCACAAACTGATTGTGGACCTGCATTGAATTCTAGAAGTAATTCTTGTCTGGAAGTGAAGAGATTTTCATTCACAAGCTGTGAAACCCGCCGGCGGTCCCTGGGATGGGTTGAGAGTTCTGGTGATGTATTATAACTCAGCTTTTTGGTGACTATTGAGTTCTAGTTTATTTAGAAACGTAGGTCCAGTTCTAACCTTAAGTAGAAAAATGTCTTATCTGATCAAATATGTCTGGGATAAGTGCAGAATTGGGTAAATTGGAGAATCTCTGCATGCTTTGATGGTGAAAAATAGATTAATACAAATGTTGTATATTATCAATTATTAAAGAAATAATGAAGGTTTTGGAGGATCAACTAAACATGTCATTCAAACTCTTGTTTATTTCTCTTTTGCATGCAAAAGATCCTAAAACAATGGCATAGTGACGACTCCTATTCCTCAGCCACATCATTAGCTTTGAGACACCTGGGCAGGTGTCCAGAGCATGGGTGTCAAACTCCAGTCCTGGAGGGCCAGATTCCTGCAGACTTTGGTGATTTCTCTGCTCTGACACTCCAATTAAACCTGCTCATTACCTGCTGAGCTGAATCAGGTGTGTTTGATCAGGAAGATCACCAAACTCTGCAGGAATCCGGCCCTCCAGGCCTGGAGTTTGAAACCCCTGGTCTAAGCTCAAACTCAACTGTGCTTTGGTGTTTTGTCCACCAGGTGGAGCTGCTCACCATCATGTAGCATTTGCAGAAAGGTCCTGCTTGAACTTTTGATCTTTGCCTCACTCATAACCCCAGCTCGGATTAGCTGTAATGTAGACAAGCTCAGAACGGGTGTCTGGGGAGGAAAAGCTGTATGTAATGAAGGTGATGGAGCTCAGCTCAGAGCTTACCTGATGATGGTGTTTTACTGACTAATCAGTCAGTAGGTGTACTTTTACAAAGACTTACTGGAAAGGCCTGTAGTATTAAGACATGGAGGAGAGAACATAAGCATGTTAGATTATTTATTCATGGAGAAGAGTGCTGATAGGCCGTGGCTGTTGTGTGCTTGAGCAGCTCCTGGGAGATGTTGAGGCTGTAATAGAAACGTCCTGGACATGTGGAGAAAATATCAGTGGGAGTGGTTGTAAAAATGATGGGGACATATTATCATAAACTGCTCAGGCCTGTGTTTGAGTCAGAGCCATAATGCAGCTTCTCATCTGTAATTACTATAACGTGTGGCCTCTGTTTCCTCTGCAGCCGGAGCCTCAGCCGTGGAGCCGCAGTCAGAGCTGACGGCTTAAAGTTGCAACTAAAATGCTTTAATGGAATAAAATAAAAAGAGGATGTGAAAGAGTCTGTGGTTGAGTTTTGGAGAAAAATCTACTTCTAGCTCTGTTGAATGTGTGGACAGTCAGCAGAGGGTCCTGAGAATAACTAAAATACATTTTTGGGAACAGGGAACCAGCTCCACCCATCATTTCTCATTTGTTTCTCTGAGAGAGATACAGACTGTCTTAGGTCCAGTTAAAAGCTGTGATCCACCCAAATAAAGAGGGCAGCCAATCAAGGTCATCAATCCTGTATATATATATATGTGTGTGTGTGTGTGTGTGTGTGAATATACTATATATACACACTCTGCTCAAAAAAATAAAGGGAACACTAAAATAACACATCCTAGATCTCAGTTGAAAATCTTTATTTATTACATAGTGAAATGCATTGAGTACATAAAAATGATCAATGTAAATCAAAATTATTACCCCTTGGAGGTCTGGATTTGGAATCGTACTCAAAATCTCATACCACCCTCATGGAGTCTG
>BRDA01007502.1:50576-63514 GCA_036984385.1 Crenuchus spilurus | reverse complement strand
TATTTGACACAGACCTATCATTTGATCACCATATAAGTCACATTACAAAAATAGCTTTTCTACACCTTCGTAACATCTCTAGGTTAAGAAATGCCCTATCTCTACCTGACGCAGAAAAATTTGTACATGCTTTTATTACTTCAAGATTAGATTATTGCAATGCACTACTGTCAGGATGCTCCAGCAAAAACTTGAATAAACTCCAGTTAATTCAAAATGCAGCAGCCAGAGTCCTCACTAAAACCAGGAAATTCGATCACATTAGTCCAGTCTTATCAGCCCTACATTGGCTTCCAGTTAAATATCGTATTGATTACAAAATCATTTTATTAACATATAAAACCTTGCATGGTCTCGCCATGGGATGCAGACACAGTCTCTATTTTTAAATCTAGACTCAACACCCACCTGTTCAGTTTAGCTTTTTGTAATTAACCTCTCCTTTCCAGTGTGATTTTCATTTCAGGAAATCATAAACATGGGGAATGCCAGAAATCTCACATGACGCTTTGCGATACTGCGGCAACAGGTTTGAGGTTTGAGGATGGCAGTATGGACGGATGTCGTTGCCCGCTGATGCTCTAATGTCTGTGTTCTTTCTGGTTTCCTTCCTTCTCCTACTAGCAATGATCAGACTAAAGCAGAAAGGCTATTACACAATTATTTTGACTGCATTTGGACCCAATCACGACTTTTATTATCATTATTGTTTTACACTATAGCACAATGTCAGACTAACCTGATGATGTAAATCTCTTTCAGTAGTTTGATCAGAGGAGGATGGATCCTCTTTGTGAGTCTTGGTTCCTCCCAAGGTTTCTTCCTCCAGCCTTGAGGGAGTTTTTCCTTGCCACTGTGCCTTTGGCTTACTCGCATTGGGTTTTTCCATTTTGCGTTTTGATTCAAATTGTCTGATGCCAATTATGTAAAGCTGCTTTGTGACAACGTACGTTGTAAAAAGCACAATATAAATATACTTTGATTTGATTTGATTTGAACAGTGGAGAGAAACGCCTCCAAGCATGTTTATTTACTGTTTCTTTTGTTTAATAAAGTGTTCAGTTTGAGACTAATGTCTGATTTTGACAGACTGGATGGATTTTCACCTTCTGGCTAATGCTAATGACATGCATGCTAACAGGCTAGCATGCTCTTTATTACATATAACTGTAAAAAAGTACAAAAATCTAATGAAAGTTTTCAACAAATAATGAATCATATTTCTGAAACTAAAGACAAAATGTGGTCAAATGTTTTTTGTAAAAATAAAAGCCTGTGATAGGCCACCACACATATGCTTGGCTGTATTGTTAAAGCTCTCAATAACAATATGATGTTCAGAGATGTTTAATCCTCTTGATTTGAATTTTTAAGTCTTTTTTAAAGTTTAAACTTGGTCTCCTCTGCAGGCTCCAGATGCTGTGTTGTTGTAAAGTTCAATTGTGACACAAATTCACATGCGCAGAGGATAATTTAACTTTCTGACTGGGAATGTAATCAGACACAAGTGTTTACATGGCTATTATTATTGTATTTAAGAGATTATTTAAAGGATTATCTACCTTGCTCAATCAGATATAAATTGTATTTTGAATGGCCTCAACTGGACTAGCGTAGTCAGACTGAGGTGTTTACATGGACATATTCTATTCTGATTGAGCTACTAGTTGAAATATTAACAGATTATTAGAGTGTATTAGAGTGTAAACATGGCTACTCATTGTTCACTAGCCTTGTGAGGGCAGGGCGACTAAAAACTGAAGTGATGTGGTGTCAGATCTGGATCAGTCGTCTGTTTATATCAGATTAACTAATTAACTCCCATCACTGGAGGCAACAAACATCATTCAGACCTGAACACATCAGACAAGTGTGAGTGTGTGATTATGTGAGGATGATAAAGTGAAGACAGTGGTAAGATAAGTGTGAGTAAATCAGTGTTTATCAAAGCTGAAAAGTCTTACCCTGATAAAGATGAGGGCGCTGGAGTCGCCTACTTTATACTTCCCATCTGAGACTTTGGTCATGGGGAACTGAGATGGACACGAGCACTGACCCAGGATCTCTCGCACCTACAAACAAACAAACAAACAAACAAACATATTTAATTTCCAAAACAATATGTACCCTACTTTATTACTCTACACAGTAAATATGTAAGTGTTAAATCAACACTATTAGAGTTAAATTAACACTGAGGGTGTCAAAATTTAACAGTCCCAGTGTTAATTTTAACTCTAATAGTGTTGATTTAACACTGGCAGATTTACTGTGTATATGTGTGTGTGTGTGTGTGTGTGTGTGTGTGTGTCTGTGTAATAACCTCAATAAACATATTTTAATCACTTCAAAAACTGAACTGAGGAACTAATGAGTCACTGTGTGTGTGTGTGAGTGTGTGTGTGTGTGAACAGTAATTCTTGTGTAAATGTCCACACCTGTCTATCTAACACTCCTAAAACTGTTCTTTATACTTTATGACTCACTGTCAATGTAAAGACGTAAACACACACACACACACACGCACAGCCTGAGACCATTCCTGCTGGAATTACATCACTTCCTGGCAACATTAATGACGCAGAACTCACCCACCACACCAAACTGCACCTCTCTGTATTGTCTCTCTGTATACATATACACACACACTCTTTCTATTCTGTCTCTCTCTCTCCTCTCTCTCTCTCTGTATATACATCGGTATATCTCTCTCTCACTGAGATGGAACTAGTGTTTACTTTGATGTTATTCTTGGATGTTCTCTCTCTCGCTGTCTCTCAGTGAAAGGCGGGTACCTACACATCAACACAGCGAGGAAAAAAAGGAGACGAGAGACAGAGAGAGACTTTGATAGAAGTAGAGAGAGAATGTAGTCAGTAGAAAGTCATTTGCATTAAAATGTCTCAGTGTGTGTGTGTGTGTGTGTGTGTGTGTGTGTGTGTAGGTGATTTTCACATTATTGGTCTGGCTGGATGATGATGGTGCTGCAGTTCTGGATGTTCTATAATTAGGTCTCCTTAATAACCATTTAAACTGTACATGTGTGACACCAGCATATAAACACAGACACACACACACACACTCTCTCTCTCTCTCTCTCTCTCTCTCTCTGCTGTAATTTCCCCTCAGCAAAAAAACAAAATGAGCTTTTTAAAGTTAGCCAGCCCTCCTACACCCTCCCTTAATACCACTGAGCTATTTTTTACTCTCTCTCTCTCTCTCTCTCTCTCTCTCTCTCTCTCTCGTCTGTGTGACAGACGGTGACTTAGTGGAAACACGCTCTGTGGTAACAGACCCATCACTGCGACACTCTTTCCTCTGCTACTGAAACGAGCTGTATTCCTTTAAAAACTACACATGCTGAGCTCAGTAATCTCTCTCTCTCTCTCTCTCTCTCTCTCTCTCTATCTATCTATCTATCTCTGTAACACATTTCTTCTAGTTTGTGCTGTAGAAGCACCTCTGCTTCAGTCAGCTTCAGTCTCATAAATCTGCCAAAACCCAGATTATAGCCTGAGCTGACACTTTATTAGGTCCACCTGCCTTTTAACTCTGACCATGTGATTAGAAACACCTGCAGAACAAGTGCAGTGTTTAGGTTTACTGATACACACTGTACCCATCTGTCAATGCTTCATTTTTCTGACCAGTCTGCAATGACCATCAGTGGTCCAGGACCAGCACATGACCACTGTAGGACCAGTGCAGGACCACTGCAGGACAAACACACAGCAACCACTGGACCAGCACAGGACCACTGCAGGACAACCACACAATAACCATAGGGCCAACGCAGGACCACTACAGCACCAGAACTGCCCACTGCAAGACCACTGCAGAATTACTGCAGGACCCCCACAAGGGTCCAACACTGACCAACACAAGACCACTGCAGGACCACCACAGGACTCCGGGAGAAGCACTGCAGGACCACCGTAACCTCGCCATACAGAACCACTGCATGACCATTACAGTACCACCACAGGAACACAACAGTGCACAACCCAGCAAGATAAACAGAGGGAGAGAGATAAAGAGAGAAAGAGAGAGAAAGAATAAGCACATCAGTGAGGAACAGAAGGAAACGAGTCTGTATATTCTATGTTAACTGATAAAGTTCAATGTGAGGTTCTCCAGAGAGAAACCCACCCATCCTCACGTCTCTCTTCAGGTCCCCCCACCTCTCTGTTATCAGTTCTGTGTGTTGTGTCTGTGTGTGTGTGTGTGTGTGTGTGTGTGCGCAGTGTAATCGCTCCTCTTTCCTGCACGTCTGTGAGGATAGAGAGAAGATATGGCGACGCTGGAGGAAGCGGACAATCAGAAACAGATAGTGACTGTATGTGGGTCAGTCGTACCACCACAAACATACTGCTACTGATGACCTCTCACACTGACCTGAGATCAGCTTATCCTGGTCTATCCCATTATACAGAATTAATACATACCCACTATATTCAGGGTCCTCCCAAATTCACGGGACATTTTCCGTCAGAATTTCATGGACCTAATATCTCAAACAGCATAGAAGAAAAATGCTAGAATTCACAGTAGCTGTTAAATTCACATTTAACATCTAGTGCAGTCTTGAACCCTCCAAACATCTTTCTCAATGATTAGTTTCTGTAGTTTGAGGAGAAACCTCTCCACTCCGTGACCTAGAGTTGCTTGATTTGCCCAGGAAAGAGCAGCTGTGGAAGATCCCTGTCAGGAATCCAACTAGCTATGATGTTCCATCATGTTTACGTGAGACTCAATTCATCCATCCATTATCTTATCTGCTTAATCCTGATCAGGGTCATGGTTAGTCCCCTACCCCCTCACCGGGTGCAAGGCAGGGCATTACAGACTATCGTAGCCAAGTCCAGGACAGGGCGTCAAACCATCACTGGGTACACACACACATGGTAGAGTTAGAGTACCCAATTCTCCTGAAGAAGCACAGACAGACACAGTGAGAACATGGAAACTCCACCCAGATGGGGACTTGAAACCAACAAACAGAAATGGACTCACAATTAATGGTAGAACAATTAATTGGTCAGCCAACTAGTTGTTTTAGGTAACGAGACTGGTAAATAAAAAATGTCACATTTACAGGCAGCCTTGTTAGCATAGCACTATAGAACTGTCAGAGTATGACCCCCGAGTTTTAATGTCACCCCTCTACAGGCAGATAAATGATACCATATCAAAAATATAAATCATCCATTAGCTGCCCTGTTCTCTAAATACTGACAACTGCCACTAAAAAACCCATATCAGTCAATCACTACTCACAATCAAGGCATAGCACCAAATTACTGTGCCTCTCCCTGCCTAACTATTCTCCCAAAACATCCAAGACTGTTGGAGGGCCCAAGAAACAAAGAGGGCCCGGGTAAGTCCACCATTAACACTTGTCCAAGCGCCCCTGCTCACAGTGTGCATAGTTACTCCATAAGCCACCAGCTGTAGATGATATAAAACACAATCAAAGGGGCATTTATACAAATTGAGGGCACAACAGCATGGGATCAAGCCCCCCAGTCTATCTGCATTTAGAGGATATCTGCTATATATACTGCTATGATTATGCTACACTATTATACTATCTTTAATTAACAACGGGGGCAGCCATGGCCTGGTTGTTAGGGATTTGGTCTTGTGACCAGAATGTCGCCAGTTCAATCCCAAGGCCCAAGGTCATGACTGAAGTCCCCTTGAGCAAGGCACCTAAAACCCAGTTGCTCCCTGTGTACTGCGGATAGGGATGCCCATCACTTCAGGCACATGTTCTCACAGTTTAGTGTGTTCACTAATGTGTGTGTGTGTGTGTTTCACTGCCCTAATGTGTTAAATGTGTGTGATCACACTGGAGAAAAGCTGAATCTAATCAAACTACAATACAGCAAAGTGAAAAATTGTAAAATGCTGATGATTCTTTCAGATCAACAAACAGAATGGATTTGTTCACTCCCGCTTCTCTCCAAACAAGCATCAAAACTGCAACATTAGTCATCAGAACATACCATACATACACAACAGGGTTTATATGAGGGCAAGTCAAGTCCAGCCTGCTGAAGAGCTTTTTTTGCGGAAGTTAAGCAAGCCTGGAAAACGAAGCCTGATTAAATCCAGTTTGCACAGGAGAGATATCAGACGACGGGCTGGAGCCTATCCAACCCAAACCGATCTCCGGCTGGAGCCTGGAATCTGAGAAAGGTTTCATCCAGGCTACAGGGGTGCTTCAACCAGCCAAACATTTTTCTATCTCCAGAGGGGATGAAGTAATCATGGTCAGCTGTCACTGAACCCAAAGATAACATCTCTCTACCACCAGGAGATCACATCTATCTTCTCTAAAGTACCAGAGCAGGAGATAGAGGTCATACTGAATCACATGCCATGCTGATTATAGCTGAAGATTTGTGAAGATTTTGCTGACTGTAGCCACAGCCACTCAGGTCACTGATTAGAGATGGTACTACACCAATGTTTATTATCAAATCTCAATACAGATATTGAAAACTAGAGTATCGGCTAATACTAATTCACAGTAATGATAAAGTAATGTGACGGCCAGCCATCCTGATGGAATGAGAAACTCTCTTTGAACTGCAGTCATATTTTAGATAATACCCCATGGCAGAAATCAGGAGGTTAGGCTCATATGCAGATAGGTGAGCAGTACTAGTGCCCAGGGAAAAAAACACAAACAAAAGACCTGCCGCATCCGAAAACTTTCGGAGTGCTAGCTAATTAAAACAATCAGGGCTGAGACCCTTACCAACAACCACTGGTTACCGACAGATTGACACGCACAGGCAAAGTGTCACACTAGCAGAAGTCTAAATACACCAGTCACAGCTGCAGGTAATAATAGTTGATGACTGGCAGTATGGAATCAGAAGAGAAGAGTTCATCCCTAGTGATGGAAGGTCGTCCAGCAGTGTCACCCTACAGCAACAGTTTACAGCAACAGTATACTACAAAATTGTTCTTATTTTTGAACAAACGCTGATGTTAGTCAAATAATTTATATCTTTGTAAAATAATTGCAGAGAGCAGGGAGAAAGTAACATGGAGTAAAGTGTAATTAATCTTTATTAGGGATGCACTAAACATTTGGCTAAAAGAAGAAAATGAATGTCAGCTTGTGGGTAGTGGGTAGCTGAAGATTTGTGAAGATTTTGTGAAATATATAGTTAATTAGCTAATATTTGTTAGCTAGTGCTAGTATAGCTTGTGTATTAGTTTAGGACTAATACATTAGCTTGCACTAATGTGACTAGTACATTACCTTCATAATTCCTGACCACAAGAAAATCTAGAACAATCCTTTGATAAAGTTATTGTTAGTGCTTGTAAAACAAAAGGTCACTCAAGGTCAGTGTAATAGGGGCTGATAAGCAAAACAGAAGGCTGATGTGTGTGTTTTGCCAGCAGAAAATGATACACACAGACAATTACTCTGATGAGCCACATCATTATGACCAACATGCTAATATGGCTAATATGTTAATATGCAGAACAATCATAGTAACACGTTATTGTCATATCAGAGTAGAGTTGTCACAATAGCAGATTTTAGATTTACAATATATAAAATATAGCATAATAATACTCATTACCAAATCAATACTCTGGCTTTAACCTAAAAACACTCATCACTGTGATATCTCTTTACACATTTTTACAGCTTAGTTTACACATCTGTTCTGTAGTAAATGTGGTATATGAAATCTATACAGACGTCTGTATAGTAAAATATGGTCAAATACAGTTAAATATACTACATTACAGCAAAATCAGCAAAGTAAGATACGGTCAAATATTTTAAAATACAGCAAAATATTGCAGAACATGATTCAAATATTTACATGTAACTTTTTTTAATGATAAAAAGTTACTATTTCCTGCACTCTGAAAGTGCAAAATAAAATAATCTGTTATCTATATAATATATTTAATATTAACATTAATATGCCAACATATATTAAAATACAGTAAAATACAGTAAAAAAAATACTGTCAATAGTGGCTACTAAAAGTTTGAGTACAGAATTGATTTTAAAAAATGGAGTGCTGAAAAGATCACTCTATATGAGTGTTGGGTTGCGAAGCAATTCTGACATCTTGTTTATGACTAAATTCTATTTATTAAAGATATAAAGATATTTATGAATGAATTACACTGTTTTAAATGACATTACATAAAAATTTTGCAACATTAGAGAGCATACATAAGATCAGCAGGACAAACTAGTTGCAGAAGATGATTCAAATATTTAAATTAAACTTGTTTAATAACAGTAACTACTACTGATTGACCACTTCCTCTTAACAAAAATACAAAATAAAAGACCCTGTGAGATTCTAAATTCAGATTCTAAACATTAAAGTCACATATATGTTTTTAAGAAGAGTTTATTTATTATTATCTGAATGAAAAGAAATGCTCCATCACATTTTTGTCTTCACTTCCCATATAAACAATTTAAAAAGAGCCAGAAACTAAAAAGCAAATATAAATGTATATATTCTGTAAAATAATTTTTATCATGTAAACTGAATGCACTGCAAAAACAACCATAATAAGGCTTTTAAGGGTTAAAATGACTCTTACTCTTATGTGCAACTCCATTAAAAACCTCCCAGCATCAAAAGGCCTTTGTTACATGTTATGGCTTGTGCTCAAGGGCAGAGACTGAATACTGAGAACACAAAACATGAGGGAAAAATCATCACAAGTCCTGTTCTGTCTCCAGGGTCTCTAAACATAAGACCATCATACGACTGCATTTCCTCAAATTTTAGATAGCCCACGTTTACTTACATATATAAACTTATATAAACTCCCTGGACAAAAAAATATGTCATCTTGTGTGTTTAAGGTGGTAGTTTCAAGCTCCTGCAGATGGCGCTGCACAAGGATGATCAGGCTATAAATACCTGCAGGATGTGTGAGATTGAGGAGAGGTTGTACAGAACAGTGAATGTTTCATTGTGTTTATTTTCATTAGTGTTTAAAACAATAAAGCAGATGTTAATGATAAATAAGTGATTGTATTGTGTCAAAGGTCAGAGTGTGAAGGAAGTAGCTGAATTTGCAGGTGTATTGAAGTGTACAGTCATACAGGTCTACCAGCAGTGCTAACATTCCCAGTCTACAGGAAACCTATTTAGAAGCAGTCGTGTCCTAAAGTTCAGAGAGAAGTGAGCTTTCTGACAGTCAGTACCAGGGCTAGCACTCCAAATACGTGAACTATGCACTGCATAGGGGCCTCGTTTGTGGATGGGGTCATCCACCTAAAACTTCACTGCGCACCACATATATCCAATATCAACCATGTTTGGAAGTGATTTGAAGTGTGATTCAATCAGATTTCTACAGATATGACACTAGATGGCTACTACAACCATTAGACTCTTCCATTCCAATGTACACAAGTAGCACAAGGAAGCGCCACTGACATTTTTCCTAAAACTAAAAAATTCTAGATTTTAGATTTTTTTAAATCGACTTATCTAATGACTGTATTACTACTACAGTGGAACCTCGAATTTCACCATTAATCTGTTGTGAAGTGCCTGATGATAACCAAAATGAACGATAACTGAAGCAATATTTCCCATAAGACATATAGCATTGTGACATATTACACAGAGATATAGTAGATATAAAACAACTAGAAACAAAGCCAGAGAAACAACGAGAAACAAAACCAAAATTTCCAGGAAAAAATAACCGATATATTTCAAATGTTTATTTATTTTGAGCTGTACATGCTCATACTTTTCAGTTGGCCATCATTTCTAAAAATCTTTTTTTTTTTGTATTGGTCTTAAGTAATATTCTAATTTTTAAGACACTGAATTTGGGATTTTCATTAGTTGTCAGTTATAATAATCAAAATTAAAAGAAATAAACATTTGAAATATATCAGTTTTTGTGTAATGAATGAATATAATATACAAGTTTCACTTTTTGAATGGAATTTCTGAAATAAATCAACTTTTTCATTATATTCTAATTTTATGACCAGCACCTATATATTGTATCATAACTCTTGCATCATGACCGCCAGGTTTCTACTAATACACAGCCCAATTGGGAAAGTGAATGTCCAACACAAGTGGACCTTAAAGACCAAGTTTGGTACATTTACACTGTACACTGTTGGACAAAGATGTGCCTGTGCTGCACATGGGTTGTAATAAAGGTCAGTTTATGAGGTTTAAACTTTAAACGCTGTATCATATAAACAGTGTGAATATCACAAGGTGCTCTTATTACTGTATGTTGTAAAATCCACCACCGTTGACCTTAACAACCCTCTAAACAGTCTCAGTCCAACAGGTCACAATCATAATGTAGGCTAATCCTGCACTGCTCTGCATTCCCAGCATGCAACAGGAGCATTAACCAAATCGATTTTTCACATCTCAGCATCAATAAGCATAAAAAATGTAATAACAGCCTAGCAAAGCCGAAGCGTTTGAGAAAAACCCCGGAGGTCACTGCCCTGTTGGCACGGTCAGCTCCAGCATGTTTTATAACAGTGCAGCACAATCAGCGGTTTGCTAAAACCCCCTTACGCCCGAGGACTCTGCAAATGACAAACAAGTAAGTGCAACTATCCCCAAACCAAACCATCTACTGTACTTACTCCACCAGTGAGCAACAGCAGTGAAAACATCTGGGCCATATTACATGTCAGAGGATGTGTACACACATATTTACAGCGCCAAAAGCTATAATCCTAAAAAATACAGCAAACCAAACATACAGCTTATATAAACCTATTAAATATAACTAGTCTGCATTATATCTGACATAAACATTTTATATACACCTGTACATCTGATATAACCCTACATAGGCCTAACTGTATGTAATATGACTGATACAACTATGTAATATATGTGATATAACCCTGTATCTACTATATACCAATGTAATATGTAACAATCCTATTTATGCCTGATACAATCCTATATGTCTGATATGACCCTATAAATGTGTGATATAGCCCTATATGTCTGATCTAAATGTATAAAATATAATGGACGCATGTTAAATGTAAATATATGTAATATATCAGTTATAAGTCGATGTTAAATATCTGACAAACTGATGTAATATGTTTGATATAATCGTGTGTACATAACCCTCATGTTTCATTCAGGCCACTTCCCCTGGCTGCATTGAGCTCAAGCATGATTAAAGTGATGATGTGGCTTTCAGAAGGCTAAGAGCATTATCAATCACCTGCATCATTATTAATGAGCTTTATTAAGCATGATGATCTGTCCGAGCTGTCAGACAAACTGAGGCTTCAGCGCTCCTCACCCCACTCTCAGAGAGCTGCCGTACACACATGGTCTGATTCTGTCAACAGTCATGTGATGCTGGGAGACACTTCACACACACACACACACATACACACACACAAGAGCAGGTTGAGAGCTGGAGGTGCAGATGTCATGCAGGTTTGAATGTTTTACTTCAGCTCATTTATAACTGCAGCACAACAAAAATGGCCGCCGCACTTATGAGCCGCGCAAAAGAAAAGCAGCCTGCAGTGACAATGCATACACTGCGTGAAGGATTATGATAGGCCTCCAGTCACCCTCTCCCGACGACTAATATGTCAATTGGTTCTTTCTACTGATGGGCGGGGCTTCTGTACTACAGTCCCCATATCACTACATGCCTTCGTGTTCATATTTCAACCAATAACCAGTCTCCTCCTTATGCAACGTCTTTGGTGTCAAGCTACAGTGTAGGGTATACGGCTGATGACACCAACATGGTCAACTTTTTACCAACAGAAATTAACCTGCCTGGAAAGGAAGCTGTGCAGCTAGTGTCCTGGTGCAATCACTACCTCCTGATTGTAAACACAAGTGATAATACTGATGATTGCTGTTTTTAGATTATCTGCATCAGTCAGTATTTAAACAGTCAGTCTGTGAAGCAAGTAAATAACAAATATCACATTTACAGGCACATCCACATGCAGCCTTATCAGTGTAACTGCTGTAGAACAATGTTAGAGCTCCTCCTAGTGTCAGTATCACCACTCTACAGGCAGCCTTATCAGTGTAACTGCTGTAGAACAATGTTAGAGCTCCCCCTAGTGTCAGTATCACCACACTACAGGCAGCCTTATCAGTGTAGCTGCTGTAGAACAATGTTAGAGCTCCCCCTAGTGTCAGTATCACCACTCTACAAGCAGTCTTATCAGTGTAGCTGCTGTAGAACAATGTTAGAGCTCCCCCTAGTGTCAGTGTCACCACTCTATAGGCAGTCTTATCAGTGTAGCTGCTGTATAACAATGTTAGAGCTCCCTTTAGTGTCAGGGTCAAGATTAAAACAACTAGAAAAAAATAAGATACACAATAGTCGCGTTTCCATTGCAGTTTTGTGCAAAACTTTATCGATATTCTATTTTGTCGAAAAAACAATTCGACAAAACAAGTTTCGCAATTGTGGTGTTTCCATTAAATGTGAAATACTTTTATAAAATCACATGTGAATATGTTTGTTCTCGCGATAAGTCATTACAAACATAGCGGCAGTGGACGTAAACACATACTTCAGCTTTATACATACTGCTATCACGGCACTAGGGCTCATCATCAGCCATCAGAGGAGACGGCGACTTTTCGAGGCTTTGGAGTGACAAGCCCCTTATACTTGTGAGCGGCTACGTATGCGGCGTTTGAGGGAAACTGTAGTCGATGGTTTTACAGAAGAGCTGTGGATTCAACATTTTAGAATGACACACTCAACTTTTAATGAACTTTGTGATGCTGTGAGATCTCTAGTGGAGCCAGCTGCACATTGTCCAAGGATTCTCCTCATTATTCCAAATATGCCGTGTCATCTTCATCCTCTTACTTTCTGTCGTTGTCTTCTTTTTTGCCAATAGAAACGTCCGGTTGTTGATCAC
>BRDA01007502.1:0-48136 GCA_036984385.1 Crenuchus spilurus | reverse complement strand
ATATATGTATATTATTACTATTATTATTACTTATTTTTATTTTATTTATTTATTTATTTTTATTAATATTGTCATTCTTCTTTATTTTGTTGTTTAGTCCTATTGCTTTGGCAATACAATGTAACTATTTGTCATGCCAATAAAGCTTCTTAAATTGAAAATTGAAATTGAGAGAGAGAGAGAGAAGCAGAGAGAGAGAGAGAGAAGCAGAGAGAGAGAGGCAGAGAGAGAGAGAGAGAGAGAGAGAGAGAGAAGCAGAGAGAGAGAGACAGAGAGAGAGGCAGAGAGAGACAGAAGTAACATGAAGAGGGTTTTCAGCCTCTCCTGTGAAGTTACCATGAACCATGAGAGTAAAGCAGCTGCCCAAAGGGGATCTCCTGTTAATCTGTGCAGCCGGCCCGCGGCCAGTCTGTCTCTAAACCAGAGAAGTGTTTTAGTTTGCAACCTGATAACAGCAACTGTTGAAGCAGTAAAGATGGACTCTGCCTGTAGGGGCTTATTAGCACGCGCACACACACACACACACAAACACACAAACACACACACACACACACACACACACACACACACACACACACACACACACACACACACGCACACACACAACCTGTTCTGTTGATGCAGGCAGATACAGGCAGGTGCTCACGGCCCAACAAAACAGACTTTAGAGATTCAAAACCTTCAGAATACCACTGAAAACCAGGACTTTATATTCAAAGTTCAATTAGAAAAGTACATTTCCTGAAGGATGCACAGAGTGATCAAGCTGCTAAACTGGTTGGCCTGAAGGTGTTTTTGCTAGGTGGTTGCTATGTTGTTACTATGGTATCCCAAGTGTTTGCTATGATGTTGCTTGCTGGTAACCTTGGTGACTGTTATGGTATTTCAAGCTGTTTTTATGATGTTGCTTAAGGGTCACTAGCAGTTGCTATAGTATCCCAGGATATTGCTATAAAGTTGCTAAGTGATTGCTAGCTGGTTGCTATGGTGTTGCTAAAAGGATGCTAGATGGGTGGTACAGTGTGGCAATATGGTATAGCAGGCTGCTATATGGTTGCTAGAGTGTTGCTAGGTGAATACTTAATGTGTGATACAATGTGACAAGATGACTGCTATGGTATTTCAGGCTGTTACTTTGATCTAGCATCATGGTTGCTAAGGTGCTGCTAGGGTGCTTCTAGGCAGTTGCTGTGGTATCCCAGGATGTTGCTATAAAGTTGCTAAGTGGTTGATAGCTGGTTGCTATGATGTTGCTAAGTGGATGTTAAATGGGTGTTGTAGTGTGGCGAGGTGCTTGCTATGGTATTCAGGCTGATGCTATGATGTTGTTTTTCGGTTGCTAGTGTGTTGCTAGGCAGTTGCTGTGGTATCCCAAGTGGTTGAGAAGTCCATTCTCGTTACACCTTCACTACGGTGGCTCCCTCAAAGTTAGCAGATACTGAGATACTACCACCGCCATGCTTCACAGGTACCCTATTAGCCCTTTTGGACATCAGTCAGATCACATCCTTTGCCCATGATGACGGTTTAACACTCTGAAACAACTGACTGGTGTGCTCACTTATTTATATACGCAGTCAACCCTGTCACATGATGTCCCGGGCTTAAGATCCTGACATTACTGTCAGTCTGAGCCTAAAAGCTGTGTCATACTTTTCCAGCAGAACCCAGTCAGGAGGCTCTTTGCTGGACATGCACATTTCTGCGCTGAGGCATAAACTGTTACAGTCCTCTGAAATCACTTACGTAACTGAGAAGTACACAGTGAAATCAGCAGGGCTGAAAGAACAGGGCTAAAGTGATTATCCATGCAAACGACAGCAGCGCTGGGTCACCTCACTGATTATAATAGGCATGCACTATTTGGACAAAAGTATTGGGACACCTGATTATTCACTGTTACTTCTGAAATCAAGGCTGTATGTGCAGAACAGTGTTGGGTCCCCTTTGATTTGAAATTGCTCAGGTTGTTTATTTCAGTGTGCAGAGTGAAGACGAGCTCAGTGTCGAGTAGCTGTAAGTGTTCATACACATCAGGACAATCTCCAGAGTTCATCATCAGATAAAGAGCTTAACTGATCCTGAGGCTGTTTCAGCTGCTGTGTAAATGCTGCTCAGTGCTGAGGTGACACCAGCCCTCATCACATTAGTGCTGACCTGACCTCTGAGTGAACACACACACACACACACACAACCACTCACACTACTCAATATACACCAGAGTGCACAAACGTATTTTATATATATATATATATATATATATATATATATATAAAATCTATAATAATAATAATAATAAATATGCTTTAGTGACAGATAATTAAAGACGCATCTATAACACAGTAACTACCTGCTCTGTGGGGGGTCCTGACCACTGAAGAACAGGGTAAAGTATACCGAAAAACAAATGGACTGCATTCGGTACAAAATGCACCTATATGGTCGGCAGAGCTAAAATGGACAATGAGTGTAAATACGGTGAGGTGTTCTTAATATTCTGCCATAACCGTGTACATAATTAACTTTAGGAAAAGTAGTTGATGTTATGATCTCAGCTTTGTTCAGATACAGATATGAAAGGTTCGATATTCACAAAGCATCTCAAAATGTCCAGTGTTCAAGCACAAGCTGGAGGCATCTGTAGTCCCGTGGGATCCAGCCACTGTTATTCCTAGACAGAGAAATGTTTCCAGAAAAAGCAAGCTGGGCTAATCTAACAAGTATGTGCATGCAACTGTGCAAAACAGTCCAGCTGCAGGCCAGTGCAACGCCTACACAGTACAGGGGAATGACATTATCAATATACCTGAAATATCTATCCATAAACAACTTCAATAAACATGATTAATCTAGAATAGGAGATATTAGTCCATAAACAACCTCAATAAGCACTATTTATCACTAGAATAGGAGATATTAGTCCATAAACAACCTCAATAAACACAATTAATCACTAGAATAGGAGATATTAGTCCATAAACAACCTCAATAATCACTATTAATCACTAGAAAATTAGATATTAGTCTATAAACAACCTCAATAAACACTAGCCAGTGCACAGCTCTATTCGAGAGGCTCAGTACTGTCTAAAAGTAGAACTGCCAACCTCTGTTTGACCTCCTAACCCGCTTCTTAAAGCTATTAATCTGCACTGGGCTCATAATGAACATGTTCTCATATCTACCATTCCATATATGTCCAACACAATCACACCTCTAACACAGATCAGTGGCTCTGAACAAGCCTACAAGCCTAGTGTTTAATCCTACATTATTGAAGTTCCTGACTCAGTGAGACAGTGTTATTCCTCAAGCTCTCGAGGAGTTTTCTAATTTTTGTCTACTTAGAGGACAGGTTGTCTGTCTAATGATTGTGTGAAGTGCAACTGTATGTGTGCTGTAGTGTCTGTGCTTGCTTGCTTGTCACCTTCGCTTTCAGCCTCATCGCTAGCTAACAGCTTTTTGCTGTGAACGGGATAGCCGAGTGTATAAGACTTCCCTGCTAGTTATAGCCTCTCACACAGTAAGACCTACAGTATGTGGCCCAGATATGGGATCCTCCTTGAGGTGACAGATGGAAACTGGGTACCCTGTGGCCCCAGGCTAAACCACAAGGTTTTGGAGGAGGTTTGGCCGCTAGATGCATGGCATGCTAGGCCCAACGGTGAGTGGAGTTGCCCTGGTGCCTGCAAACTAAACCCTCAGCTATGGGTTAAATTGTCGGGTAGACAGGACTCGAAACTATGCTGAAAGTAACCTGCCTAGGAGAGACAACTCTAACCTAATCCGGGTGGATCATGGCTCGTTAGCCCTGTAAGGCAAATGATCTAGAGGACGGGAACCTTGATAACAAAACCCCTGGTCCTCCAGGATGGGGGTTGAGCTTGAGGCTAATAACCTCATCTTAGAAAAATTCATAGTATTACAGAAATCAACACAAGTGATCATTACACAGCTGGTGGCCTTGGGACGATTGTACAAGATGAAAGCCCACTTCGGGAGACCTTAGACAGGAGCCAGAGTCTCATGGATCCAAAAAAGCACAAGTAATCAACGAGATGAAACAGTACCAATTAGGTATTATTGTTATCAGCGAATGCAGGTGGACAGGATCAGGTAAAATAAAAACACAGGGTTATACCATCATCTACTCTGGAAGAGATGATGACCAACATACAGAAGGAGTTGCAATCATTATGAATGAGGACTGTGTAAAGAGCTTGATCGAGTGGGAACCAATTAATGGAAGATTAATCAGAGCTCGCTTCAATTCTATCTATGCCAAGACAACCATCATCCAATGTTACTCACCAACTAATGATGCGGAAGAAGAAGTTAAAGACATTTACTATGAAGCCCTTCAGTCTCAAATTAGCACTCATCATAGGAGATCAGAATGCCAAGGTTAGCAACGACAACAGCGAGCATGAAAGAGCCATGGGAAAAGAGGGATATGGTGTTATGAATGAAAATGGAGAGCGGCTTGCCAACCTATGCTCAACCAATGGACTGGTTATTGGAGGAACTATATTTAAACACAAAGATATACACAAGATAACATGGAACTCACCTAACGGCCATGATAAAAACCAGATTGACCATATTATTATCAATGGTAAATGGCGTTGATCATTACTTGACACCAGGGCATACAGAGGTGCAGATGTGAACAGTGACCTTCATTTCGTTATAGCTAAGCTCATGCTGAAACTGAAAAAGGCTGACAACTATAATAAGACAAGAAGGAAGACCATAGATATCTAGCGTTTAAAAGAGCCTGAGATCAAACAGAAATTCTCCATTGAGCTAAGAAATAGATTCAGAGATTTGGTAGACCAAAATCCAAATGAAGAAAATAACAAAAAAACATCAAGGTTTACTACAAGACAAGCGAGAAAACCATTGGATTTCGCAAGAAAAATGCTAAAATATGGTTAACTGCAGGAACATGGAAAATAACTGAAGAAAGAGGAAAATTGAAAGAAAAAGTTCTGAGCAGTAAGTCACCTAGATTGCGAGAACAAGCACAGAAAGATTATTGGTGAGAAGGACAAAGAAGTAAAAAGACGTGCAAGAAAGGACAAAATTATCTGGAAGAGCGAGCTGACGAGGCAGAAAAAGCTGTAGTAAGGGGTGACTTAAACACAGTTTATAGGATCATGAAAGAACTGTGTGGTCAACCAAAACAATCACCACCAGTAAAAGATAAGAAAGGCAAAATTATCACAACTGAAAATGAACAAGCGGCACGCTTTGTACAACATTTCAAACATGAACTAAATAGACCAGAACCAGCTGTTGCATTTGAAGGAGCACACCAAAGAGATGATTTGGAAATATGTACAGATCCACCATCAAAAGAAGAAATAACCAAAGCAATAAATTCAATAAAAACAGGAAAAGCAGCAGGCATAGATGGGATTCAAGCTGTATTATTGAAGGCAGACATTGGAACAGCAACAGAAAATTTACATCAACTATTCATTGCTATTTGGGCTGAAAACAAGATCCCTGTCGACTGGTCCAAAGGCCTCATTGTAAAACTGCCAAAAAAGGGGGACTTAGGAAATTGTGATAACTGGAGAGGCATTACATTACTCTCGGTTCCTAGTAAAATCTTCTGCAGAATACTTTTGAACAGAATTGATGAAGAACTGGATAAGATCTTGAGACAAGAACAAGCTGGATTCAGGAAAGGGAGAGGGTGTATTGATCAAATCTTTGAACCTTTATATATTAATTTCATAGATTTCAAGAAAGCATTCGACAGTATACACAGACAGACGCTTTGGATAATCCTTAGATCATATGGAATACCAGATAAGATAGTGACGCTGATTAAGTGCTTCTATACAGACTTTGAATGTGCAGTGCTACTAAATAACAAAGTCACTGAATGGTTCACTGTTAATTCAGGAGTGAGACAGGGTTGTACCATCTCACCCATCCTATTTTTAGTAGCCATCGATTGGGTGATGAGAAAGACCACCAGTGACCAGGAAAGAGGCATCACATGGTCAATGTTTTCAGCACTAGAAGACGTTGATTTCGCTGATGATATAGCTCTCCTTTCATCCAAACAAGATCATATGCAGGAGAAAACAAATCGGCTTAACTACTAAAAGACACAAGAAATGCGGCTCAATACTACTTGTAACATCAGACTGGTAACAGAGGGCACAGAAATTGAGCAAGTCAACAGCTTCACTTACTTAGGTTCAATTGTTAGTACCCAGGATCCAACACAGAAAGACATTAAGAGTAGAACAGCCAAAGCAAGATCAGCATTCCTAAAGACTATGATCAATTTGGAAGTCTAAACAATACAGCCGGAAGACAAAGCTGAGAATGTACAACAGCAACATGAAATCTATCTTATTGTATGTTAGTGAATGTTGGTGAGTCACAAAATCTGACATGAGAGCATTGTCCAGTTTCCATCATGGTTGCCTCTGACAAATCTGTAAAATTTATTGGCCCCATCACATTTCAAACAAAGACTTATTAGACATGACAGAATCAACCTGCATCATCAAGCAAATCCAACAAAGACTCTTTCGATGGTTAGGGCATGTCTTAAGAATGCAAGGCTCTAATCTCACAAAAGTAGCCCTTCAATGGACACCGTAGGGGAAGAGACCAAGAGGCAGACCAAAGACCACCTGGCGTAGGACAGTTGAGGCTGAGCTCCAAGAATTAGGAATGACCTGGGGAGAGGCTGAAGAAAAGGCGAAAAAACGTACTGTGTGGCGAGATCTTGTGGAGAAAGAGGATAAGTAAGTAAGTCGAGGACAGGTTCACCTTTCAGACAATATCTCCACAACAACCAATCATATCTACCTCAATTCCCACTTTCCTCAGACATCCAAGACATGCTGTCAAAAAACATCTCCAAAGACTCCCTCAACTCACTCAAAGCTCATCCAGAGCTTAATAAAGGTCTCCCAAAACCATCACTGAAAGTAAATTTTACATTTCACTTGGAAATCAAGGTCCCAGAGTTTGGAGGACAAGTGGAGAGACACAATCCAAGCTGCTTGAGGTCTAGTGTGAAGTTTCCACAATCAGGGATGGTTTAGGGAGTCGTCATCTGCTGGTGTTGGTCTACTGTGTTATATTAAGTCCAAAGTCAGCGCAGCATCTACCAGGACATTTTAGAGCACTTCATGCTTCCATCTGCTGACAAGCTTTATGTAGATGCAGATTTAATTTATCCAGCAGGTCTTGGGACCTGCCCACACTGCCAAAAGTACCAACACCTGGTTTAATAATCATAGTATCCCTGTGCTGGGCAGTAAACTCACCTGACCTAAACCCCACAGAGAGTCTATGAGCTACTGTCAAGAGGAAGATGAGAGACGCCAGACCCATCAATGCAGATGAGCTGAAGGCCGCTATCAGAGTAACCTGGGCTTCCACACCTCAACAGGGCCACAGGCTGATCACCTCCATGTTACATTGCACTGATGCAGTAATTCATGCAAAAGAGCCCCGACCAAGTACTGAATGTATACACTGTACATACTTCAGTAGAACAATATTTATGTATAAACATCATTTTTAATTGGTTTTATATAATATTCTAATGAGATACTGACTTTTGGGTTTTCATTGGCTGTCAGCCATAATCATCAACATTATAATAAATAAACACTTGAAATAAACACTCTGTGTGTAATGAATCTGTATAATATATGAGTTTCACTTGACTTACTGAAATAAATTCACTTTTTGATGATATTCTAATTGTTTGAGATGCACCTGCATTTTATTTACAGTTTTTATAGTCATACTGAGTACTAAACCACATCCACTAGTCTGCGAGACCTGGACATCTAGACAAGGTTGGAGTCAGCTGAGAGAAGTCTTAATGACTTTTTTTTCAAGTTCTTTTGGTGACTATTGAGGTCTAGTGTTTGTTAGAAACGAGCAGCTCCAGTTCTAAAACAAATCTGTTTTGGCTGATAAATGGAAAACAGTGCAAATATGATTTACGGGTGAAACTTTCCTTTAGCAGAACTGAACTGACCTTAATTAACTGAGTTAAGTGATCTGGAATGAACTGGACCAAACTGAATGGAACTGAAACAAATACAAGAGACCTAAGTTAACCTAACCTAAAATGAACTAGACTGACCTAAACAGAACAGAAGTAAATAAACTACACTAAACTGACCTAATATGAACTGAAATTGTTAATTTAATTGTAGTTAAAATGGCTTGTAGTTAATTTGGTGGGTGGTTAATTCAACGGGTAGTTAATTTGGTGGATAGTTAATTTGGCAGGTAGTTAATTCAGCAGGTAGTTAATTCAACAGGTAGTTAATTCAGCAGGTAGTTAATTTGGTGGATAATTAATTTGGCAGGTAGTTAATGCAGCAGGTAGTTAATTCGGCAGATGGTTAATTTGGTGAATAACTAATTTAGCCGGTATTTCATTTGGTGAGTTGTTAATTCAGCAGGTAGTTAATTTGGTAAATAGTTAATTTCATATGTAGTTAATTCAACAGGTAGTTAATTCAGCAGGTAGTTAATTCAGCAGGTAGTTAATTTATTGAAAAATTAATTCAGCAGGTAGTTAATTTGGCTGGTAGTTAATTCAGCAGTTAGTTCCTTTGGCAGATAGTTCATTTGGTGGGTAGTTAATTGCAGGTAGTTAATTTGATGGGTAGTTCATTTGGCGGGTTGATAATTTAGCAGGATGTTAACTGGGCAGATGGTTAATTTGGTGGGTAGTTAATTCAGCATATAATAAATGTGGCAGGTAGTTAATTCAGCAGGTAGTTAATTTGATGGGTAGTTAAGTTAATATGTAGTTAATTTAGCAGGTAGTTAATTTGATGAGTAGTTAATTCAGCAGGCAGTTAATTTGATGGGTAGTTAAGTCAATAGGTAGTTAATTTGGTGGGTAGTTCATTTGGCGTGTTGTTAATTCAGCAGGAAGTTAATTTGGCAGGTAATTAATTCAGCAGGCAGTTAATTTGGTGAGTAGTTAATTCAGCAGGTAGTTCATTTGATGGGTAGTTAAGTCAATAGGTAGTTAATTTGGTGGGTAGTTAATTCAGTAGGACGTTAATTTGGCAGGTAGTTAATTAAGCAGGTAGTTAATTTGATGGGTAATTAATTTAATGGGTAGATAATTCAACAGGTAGTTAATTCAGCAGGTAGTTAATTGGGCAGGTTGACTTTACTGGACAAAATGAATGAACAGATTCATTTCATCACCACATTATTGTTAATATTATTACATGTATAACAACAGCACCAGCTTCAGGCACAGAAATCAAGACTAGTTTGAATTCAGCAAATGACTTCACTAGTCCTACTCATTCTACTCGTCCTACTTGTCCTGCTGGTCCTACTCCTCCTCTCCTAATGCGCCATGACTTTGTTGCTTTTCTGGTCCTTTTTGTTCTACTACTGTTTAATGAGTGATTATAGCCAGCATCAACTTCCTGTAATTGATCTGTCCAAAATATTTTTAATAAGTGTTTTCACACTGCAAAAGAAATTAATTGTGGTTCATTTGATCCCGACTAAGACCACCTCTTTCAGTCAAAATCTATTTTGATTCGGTCCAAACTGAAAACTTTGATGGTCTGGACTAAATATGATGGGCTTGAAAGAATCATTAAATTGAACCATACCAAACTGAACAGATGTGAACTGAGCTGCTCTTACACAATCTTGACTGAACCCAGCAGACTTGAAATAAACTGAATTGAATGGAAAGTGAATTAAATTGAACCAAGCTGAACTGAAAGCAACTGAAATAAAACAAACTGAACCGAATTCAAATGAACTGAACACAATGGGACTAAAATGAAACAACCTGAATGAAACTGAATTAAGCCAGACAGCAATGAAGTAAATTCACTTCAACTGAACCAAACTAAACTGAACTGATTTGAAAGTGAAGAGACCCGATTTTCACAAACTTTATGGAACCAAATGGAATCTGGTGGAACTGGACTAATAACTCAGAACCAAACAAAGCTAAATAAAAACGGACCTAAACTGAACTGAACTGAATTACTGAACTGAATTGCAATTGAATTAATCTACATTTAATTTAAACAAATTGTATTTTTATATATATTGAACAGAATCAAATGGAACTGATCTAAACTGAATTTAACCTGACAAATCTGATCTAAATTCACTTCAACTGAACCGGATTGAACTGAACTGATTTGCAAGTGAACAGCTGAATAAAAAACTGAGTTGAAATAACCGAATTGAAGTGAATCATGTGTGAACGCACTCACCAGCTCATCCAGATTGCGCATATCGCACACGACCCTCTGCGGCTGCCAGACGGGCGTGAGCTCGTCCTGCTCTTCGTCCAACTCCTCTTGCTCAGGCCCCCGGTCGCGCTCGCGCTCACCGTCCGCCCCGGCGGAGCCCTCGCGCTCCCGCTCTCGCTGGAGATGGAGCTGGCGGTGGCGCTCGCGGCTCTCCTCGCGCGCGATCTCCTCCTCGAGCTGCACGAGCACGGGCGCGGGCACGCCGAAACGTGCGCCCCTTCGCGCCACCTCGAGCAGGCAGAGCACGACGTTCTTGTCGCTGCCGCGCTCCACCAGGTCGTTGGTCTCGAACATTAGCACGTCCGGCACGCGTAGCTCGCCGCGGCACCAACCGATGAAGTTGGACACATTGTCGCGCGCCACGAACGAGCCGGGCGCGGCGCCGCGCGCCTGGTACGCCACGTCGCCCCACGGCCGGCGCGGCTGCACAAGGCGCGCGGCCCGGTTGACGCTGTTGGCGTGCTCGCAGAGCGCGCAGCCCGTCTCCAGGCTCTCCGTGAACGTGTCCGCCGTGATGTCCAGGCCGTGCAGCGCGTGCAGCCACTCAGCCAGGTCCTCCTTCATGGCGTACAGGTACTCCTCGCTCGAGCGGAACGGACGGATGCTCTTGCAAGCGGCCGTCTGGATGTTGCTCTGGTCGGTCATGCTGAGGCGGAGGTGGGGGCTCACGTGGTCACCCGGTGCAGGTAAAAGCTCGTCCGCTGTCCGGCGAGGCCGTCGTCACACAGCGCATGCGCAACCGCCGAGCCCGCATGGCGAGGCGTCACACGCCTGTAAACAGAGAGAGAGCGCGCGGTCAGAACATCAACGCTGCGTACTGCTTCTTCTCTTTCCCACCCGTATTCTGACAAGCCCCGCCCACATGCGCTCTGATTGGCTGCTCTCTCGGCCCGCCAGTGAGCTGCACGGCTGATGCTGAGTCTCTCAGGTCAGCAGTGAAGCTGGACAGAATAAAACACCACGTGTCCTCACAGAGGAGGATAAGGAAGCCACTATTTTATAAATACGTCAGAGGTCAACCAGACCAGAACCAGCTCATTTACATTCCCCAGCTCTATTCAAATCAAGAGAGGACACACTGTAACAGTTAATCTATGCAAATAGTGACCTGAACACTGACCTGAAACCTTACAACTACACAGTAAGGCTGAACCGATTAATCACAGAACAATATATCACATACTAATGAAAGAAATAGTATCAATAATATCATATTTTATAGCCTAATTGTCCTGATACTGAACAAATACAACAATAATTATAATAGATTATTATTATTATTATTATTATTATTATTATTATTATTATTAACCACGACCCTGGTGTGATAATGGATGGATGGATATTATTATTATTAGTAGTGTAGTAGTAATAGTAGTAGTAGTATTAGTATATCAAATAAATATATTATTATTATATAATCTATATAATAGCAGAAGATAATGGACAGATATAATAATAAAAAATAATTGTAATAATAATAATTATTATTATTGTTAATATTATTACTATTAATATTATACATTATATATCATAATATTAATATAATAAAATATATAACATCAAAAGCTAATGTAATTATATAATAATATTTTTTAATTTAATTATTATTATTAATATTATTTGAGATAATACTATAGTACTACTGAGAGGAATTGTATGATCATATTGATCAGAATTTAATAACAGTAATAAGACTATCATATTGATCATATAATGTACTGAGAGGAACTGAATCAGTAACATTAGGCTAATCATCATGAATAGTTCACTTAAATATGGATCATATACTAATAATGAACTGTAACTTCGTTGATTAGATCAGTTAATATTGATCTTATACTAATAATGGGAGGAGTGTAATTGATTATACCAGTTAATATGCTGAGAGAAAATGTAACATTATTAGGCTAATATTGATTATACGTACTGTATTAGTAACATTACTAAACAAATGATATTGATTACATCATTTAAATATTGATCATATACTAATATTGGAAGGAACTGTATCAGTAATTATATTAAGCTAATGATAAATATTCTATCAGTTAATATTGATTATACTGAGTGATTTCATACTAGTGATCAAATATTAAATAACTAATTATATTATATACTGTTACTAAAGAGGAAATGTAACATCATTAGGCTAATAATGCTGATGATTAATATTGATTTTATACTAACACTGAGTGATATCATCATAGTGATCCGATATTAAATAACTAATCACATTATAAACTTTGGTGGGAAATTGTAACATTATTAGGCTAATGATACTGATTAATAATATTGATCATATACTAATACTGAGTAATAATACTATAGATCAGATAGCAAAATCTGATTATAACTGTTACTAAGAGGAAATGTACGATTATTAGGCTACTGACAGTGATTATTAATACTATATATGTATGTATGTATATATATGACCTTATTGATATAGAATATTGTGTTATAAACCGTCACTAAGGTTAATTGTATTGTATTGTCGGATCGAATCGGTTGTTCTCGTGACGTCAGCAGCGCGCTGTGAGCGTTATGAGCGTTAAAACAGAAACACAGCGATCAGGACTAAATTCTACAGCTCAGAGCAGAGCGAGAGAGAAAGGAGCTCTTACCCATTTACAGGCGTCCTGAGGCCGGCTGCTCCTCCTCAGCTCCTCCACCACGATCAGCTGCAGATCTCTCCACACACATATACAAACATACACACACACACACACACACACAGACACAGAGATACACACACACACTGAACACTGTACTCCTCACTCAGGCCCTGCAGTCCTGTATTCAGTCCTGTGAGCTCCACACGTCCTGTTAATGTCTGAGATTTCAGCGCTGAGCCTCCTCACAGCTCCTCTCGGCTCTGACTCAGTGGGCGGAGTCAGACACTCATACTGAGTGTGGAGGAGGAGGGAAAAGGGGAGGAGCTTGTATTCCAATCTCTGTGGGGACCAGCGCGAGCGTTTCCCACAACACAGACTTTCACATTTTTGTTTCCGTCTGTTTGAAGACTCTGATCAACAAAAGCAGATACTCAGTCTTTTCTGGGTGATGGGTGAGGTAGGTCAGTGGCTGAAGGATGAGGTAGGTGAGTGGCTGAAGGATGAGGTAGGACACTAGTTGGTGGGTAAGATAGGACTCTAGCTGATGGTTGAGGTAGGACTCTAGCTGATGGGTGAGGTAGGACAGTCCCTGAATGGTGAGGTAGGACACTGGCTAAAAGCTGAGGTAGGACACTAGTTGATGGGTGAGGTAGGACAGTGGCTGAAGGATGAGGTAGGAAACTAGTTGATGGGTGAGGTAGGACACTAGCTGATGGTTAAGATAGGAGACTAGTTGATGGGTGAGTTAGAACACTAGCTGATGGTTGAGGTAAGACTCTAGCTGAAAGCTAAGGTAGGACAGTGGCTGAAGGATGAGGTAGGACTCTAGCTGATGGTTGAGGTAGGACTCTAGCTGAAAGCTAAGGTAGGACAGTGGCTGAAGGATGAGGTAGGAAACTAGTTAATGGGTGAGGTAGGACTCTAGCTGATGGGTGAGGTAGGACAGTGGCTGAAAGCTGAGGTAGGACAGTGGCTGATGGTTGAGGTAGGACTCTAGCTGATGGGTGAGGTAGGACACTGGCTTATGGGTGAGGTAGGACAGCGTTTAACTCGGTGTTGGTGTGGTTATAGGCTAGTACAGCTGTTTACTCTCCACCAGCACTTTAGGACATATTTCACACAAAGCATCATGGGACATACCACAGAAGACTGAACAGCATTTGTGAACAACTTATGAAGATAAAATACACTACCGGCCAAAAGTTTTAGAACACCCATTGTTCCTGTCATTAATTGCAGTTCAAGTCGTTCAAAAAATGTATTTACATTACAGAATTATACAACAAAGGCTTTTGTCAGGAACACAAAACATGTTAACAGATGAAAGCTGTTCTGCAGTAATGGAGGTAGATCAAACATTGAAAGCTGGTGCTACTAATTCCTACAGAGTGAGAGACACCTGAGCCACCACAGCATTCTGCAGCGCCATGCAGTACCCTCTTGGTCCTACAGCAAGATAATGACACAAAATCATAAGTCCAAGCTCTGCCAGAACTACCTCAGGAAAAACAACAACAAGATGGTCAGCTTGAAAACATGGAGTGGAGCACAGTCTCCAGACTTAAACCCCATCTAGCTGATTTGGGATGAAGTGAAAAGCAAAGCAAACCAACATCTATGTGACGTTCTGCAGCAGATTAGTGAAGAACTGTCTGAAGAATGTTTGATGTCTGTTGTAGAAAGAATGTCACGAGTGTGTTCAGCTGTTATATCTGACAAAGGTGCTACAAAGTTTAAACACATTTTGTCTATAATCTGATTCCTGTGCTTTCATTTCAGAGTGCAATGAGACATTAAACTCAAATATTTTCAATAAAAAGCAAAAAAAATGGGGTGTTCTAAAAGTTTCGGCTGGTAGAGTCTGTGTTATAATGGAAAATTGTTGGTGACACCAAACTTAGTATATTTATTTTAGTTGTACAGTTTTTAATATATATGTTATTGGGATGCAGAAAACAAAATGCCCTTATTGGCAAATATATTTTATTCACATATCAAATGTTTAAAGTGAGACATTTGACCATTTTATTAAAAAAAATTCACTCATTTACAGCTTGATGGCAGTCACACACCTCGACAAAGTTTCCACTCTGCTCCACCTGCTGGTGTTCTGCAGTTTTTTCAGAAACTGGTTGTGAAGGACCTGCGCTGACTTCCATCATCCATAATTCTGAGGAGAATGTCCTGTAGACTGGGATTGTTAGCACTGCTGGTAGACCTGTATGACTGTATACTTCCATACACCTACAAATTCAGCTACTTCCTTCACACTCTGATCTGTAATACAGTCACTCCTTTATCATTAACATCTGAGACATTCACTGCACTGTACCACCTCTTCTCATCACACACCCTGCAGGTATTTATAGCCTGATCATCATTACCAGCGCCATCTGCAGGAGCCTGAAGTCACTACCACCTTAAACACTCACTACGGTAGATATACACTAGTTAGCCAAAACATTAAGACCACTCACACATGAAGTCAGTGATATCTCATAACAAAGGTCTGTGATATATTAGGTGCTAACCGAACAGTCGGTTCTGGTAACTGACGCTCTGGATAAAGGACAGGAGTGAAGATCTGAGCCAGATGACTGCAAGGCCTGTTCAGCGTCTGTCTACCAACAGAGCTCAGTCTGAGCATCTGCGAGAGAGCAGGTCTGATCCATGACGGCTCCCCCTCACAACCTACAGGACTGAATGGATCTGCTGGTGGTAGGTACCACAGGAGACCTTAAGCATCCTTGACTCCATGGGTCTGAAACGTTTTGGTGGACCTGTTTGGTTGGTCATGTTTGCTGTAGGCCCAGATTTTGTTTTTCATTGAACACATCTAGGACGTGGTAGTGTGTCTCATCTCCATGGCAGATATTTCAGACTACAGTGTACACAACGATACCGACTGTTGTATATTTTTATATTTGTCTTAAAGCTGCAATTTTAAGAGCCTCGACTCATGCAAATGTCTTACAAAGACAGGAATACACACATAATATGGCAAAGCTAGCTTTTAGTCATTAAATCCCCTCAGCGGCTGCCCGTATTTCCTTTAATAAGACCATCTAATGTCCTGAGGCTGCAGAGGACAGCTGCATACCAAACTTCTGGGTCAAGTCCAACTTAGCTGTTGCTAAAACGAGCCAGAGGGCCAGGTGCATAAACCACTATGACCATCAGGAGAGTCCAAGACATCTCCGATTGGGGGCAGCCGTGGTCTGGTGGTTAGGGATCTCGTCTTGAAATGGAAGGTCATGACTGAAGCAAGTCACCTAATACCCAACTGCTCCCCAGGTGCTGTGGATAGGGCTGCCCAGGTACATGTTTTTATGGCAAAAAGTTGAATCTTATCTAATTTGAGAATTTGGCTACTTTTACACCCCCATCACTGACAGAGACGTTCAGTTACATAGAAATGCACTGAATCAAAAATGCCTTGCCACCATGCCCAATGCCAAGGTCAGCCACAGGGCTTTAAAGCCCAGAACTAGGCTTTGGAGCAGAACTGTCTTTTCTGGAGCGATGTAGCTTTGGGACAAGCTGTGAGTGTACAGAAGTATTCGGACACTGAACTATTGCAGTCAGTTTCTTTTGTTTTGTTCTTTTGTTGCACACAGTGGAGCATTGCTGTGAGAATTTGATTGTATTCAGCCACAAAAAAAAGTAGAACACTGTACCCCTTTTAGCCCACACCTGTCATTCAACAAGTTCATGTTCAGTCCTATTCTATTGGCAGTACTTCTCTACAGGACTAGACAAGCTGTGTGTGTATCTGTAAGTAACTGAAAGCAGTGAACAAAGAAGGCACACTAGAGTTGGTGTCCACAAACTTTTGTCAACATGCTGCACAAAGGCTGACTATAGAGCTCCCGCATACGGACGGTTGAGGCTGAAACAGTCCAGCCCGAGTGGTCAGAGAGGAGCCCTTGTTGTGAATTGAAAGGCGCCGGTTGTTTCTTTAAGAGAGCCAGACAGAGGAGGTGACACACTCATCCAGAGAGAGGGTGAGATCATCCTCCCAGGCCTGGATGAATCAGCTCTTCTGAACACACACACACTTCCAAATAAGCCTGGAGACTGAGCCACTGGCTCTGAATTCCCTTTTTTAAAAACACACACACTGGTGTCAAATATCCAGAAGAAAAAAACCTCAAACATTTGGTCATTAAAGGGGAAGTTCAGCTTATTTCACACTCAACTGCCTGAGAAACCACATGCATCCACTTTAATGAGGAAAGAGTTTAATGTCTTTTTGGTTTGTTCAACTTTATATAAGCAACTAAATGTGCTTTAAAACTAAGAAACACTTGTAAAAAACACTTAATGTCACAATGTACTTGTGATTTTTCTATGAACATATATGGGTCCACATACTACACACAACAAAAAGTAAATCTAAACACATGTAATACAAAAATACACATACATACAATATTTATACATTTATATATATATATATATAAACACATACATATATACAGGGGTTGGACAATGAAACTGAAACACCTGGTTTTAGACCACAATAACTGATTAGTATGGTGTAGGGCCTCCTTTTGCGGCCAATACAGCGTCAATTCGTCTTGGGAATGACATATACAAGTCCTGCACAGTGGTCAGAGGGATTTTAAGCCATTCTTCTTGCAGGATAGTGGTCAGGTCACTATGTGATGCTGGTGGAGGAAAACGTTTCCTGACTCGCTCCTCCAAAACACCCCAAAGTGGCTCAATAATATTTAGACACAAAGACTTGCTGTCTTGGTCACAGATGTGCCAGCAAGACGTGCACCAACAATTTGTCCTCTTTTGAACTCTGGTATGTCACCATAATGTTGTGTGCATTGTAATATACTATATAACTGTGCTCTTACCTGCTAACTGAACCTTCACACTCTGCTCTTACTGGTGCAATGTGACATTAATGAAGATTGTCCACCAGACTGGTCCAATTTAGCCATGAAACCGCCCACACTAACATGACAGGTGTTTCAGTTTCATTGTCTAACCCCTGTATACACACACACACATACAATTTATAGACCAAAATGTGTCTAAACTTTGGACACAAAGTGGCACCTTTGTCAGATATAACAGCTGAACACACTTGTGACATTTTTTCTACAATAGACATCAAATATTCTTCAGACAGTTCTTCACAAATCTGCTGCAGAACATCACATAAATGTTGGCACTTGCAGGTTTGCTTTGCTTTTCACTTCATTCCAAATCAGCTGGATGGGGTTTAAGTCTGGAGACTGTGCTGCCACTCCATGTTTTCAAGCTGACCATCGTTTTTTTCTGAGGTAGTTCTGGCAGAGCTTGGATTTAAGTTTTGGGTCTTTATCTTGTAGGACCACTTAGGTTCATACCGGAGGGCACTGCAGAATGCGGTGGTGGCTCAAGGAACCTCTCACTCTGTAGGAATTAGCACCAGCTTTCAAGGCTTGATCTACCTCCATTACAGCAGAAGCGATACAGATTTTGTGTTTTGACAAAAGCCCGTGTGTATAATTCTGAAATCTAAATTAATTCAGTTTTGGGAAATTTTTTCTTTTTTTCAAACCTCTGGCAGTTCACCCCTTACCTCCATCACTGCAAGCTGTTTAATGGACTTGAATTGTAGTAAATGACTGGAAACATTGGGGTGTCCTAGAACTTTTGGCCGGTAGTTTGAGAGATCCGAGTGGACATTTGTCATAAAGCCACCTAAACTCTAGGATCCTGTGACTGTTGTAGTTTATTTTCTTATAGGACAAGGAGACTGGCATTAACACAGGTCTGCTGGAGAACTCAATCCAAGAGAAATTAAACTTCAAATGAGTAATACATGCAGCTATTCACTCAAACTGCACCATAAAAGCCTGCAGTGACTAGAAAAGGCTTCAAACTCCAGATGTTCAGCATGTGCCGACAGTCTGTATATGCGCAGCTGAACTTTAGCAAATCTTTACTGAGTTACAACAGGACTATAGACACAGATACTGAAAACATCAACCAACTTATTACAAATAACTGAAGACGTCATGATGCCGGCAGACAAATTGTCCAAAACCATAGACATCTGGTTCCATTGACTTCAATTAAAAGCAAAAGTGAACATTTTGGAGATCTGCTTTTGCAAACACATCCACACTTGGCTGTAGAATTTGGGGCAACAGATGCGGCCCACCAATAATTTAATACATTGACTGCATTTATGTACACTAATCAAAATAATTTACACACCAGGGTCCAAATCAGTCAATATTTAAGTCTAGTTCTGCGTTTCGGGGTAAGTGTGAGGTTCAGTCACTCAACAGCTCAAGTTAACAAAATCACCTTTAAGTTACACAAAACACTTTAGTAATATTTAGGATTCAGCAGCCATCTTGTGGTCAGAGTGTGAACTGCATCCACAGAGCCAAACACTAGTACTGTATCTCATTAGAAAATGTTGAAAGTTGTCTTCATAATTTAGCCCAAAAAGGTCAACTCATTTCATATTCTTCACATTTCAAGTTTTGAGATTATAAATTTGAGTATAATTAAGGTAGGTATATACTCCCAAAAAGTCAGTTGGCTTCCATACAATCTTTCAAGCATGAAATCTCTGGTATTTTTTAAGATTTCTTTTTGATTTTTGGAGTACTGATACTTTATATATTTCTTCATGGGATGATCTCAGCATTTTTTGATCAAACCTTTGTAAGTACTAGATTAGCAGGCTTGAATATTTAATTAGGTGCGGAAAAATGACAAAAATGGAAACTTGTCTTTATCTTCAATGTTTCATCTGTATTTAACTCCCTTACATCAGGACATGAGTTGATTGGTTATAAATAAAAGTCCAAAAAATAAAGTCAAAATCTTTAGTGGTTTTTGAGATATACCGTTTAGAAAATACATAACTTTCTGCCTCTCGGTGGCCATATTGGATGTTAATTTGCATAATTTATGCAAATTATGTAACCTAGGAATTATTTGCCATTTACTGATTCATATGGTTAAAAAAAAAATCATCATTTAATGTTAGACATTTTAGTTTGGGAGTATATACACCTACCTTAAAGGCTTTAAATACATCACTGTGTGCAATTAACATGCAAATGTTTACTTTGAATTAAAAGATGAACAGAAATAAACCCTCAAATTCTCAGTACATTCAAATTGACAAATACATTTTCTTGGAAACTTGGGCAGTGACAATCTAAGCAGCAGACCCACCAGTACAACATACATTACCATAAATAATCAGATTAGACAAATTCAGGTGAAAAGTTTATTTTCCAAAAAATGAGAGTAGGAGATAGGTATATAGAGAAGGAAAGGAAAAAATTCAGTACAAAAAAAGTGACTGGAATTTTACACAAAAAAAAAGCAAGAGGACTATGATTAACTAAAAGCAACAATAAAACTAAACTCCTAATGAGATGGTAATAAAAAGCAAAACAAAAAACAGATGTGCCGCCAAATTTGAGAACCATATATAAATATGGACATGTAAATTAAAAAGACTGCTTTTAAAATTACATCCTTCTACACAGATGCATCACTCCTTGCATTTGTAATGCTTCAGTAGGGTCGGTCCCTGCGATCCTGACGGTGGTCCCTGTAAGCAGGGGGTGGGAAATAAAATTTAGGTTTAATTTGGGTAAATTTAGAAGCATGCAACTAAAATCGTGTACAGTTAACAGTACTGACCACCACAGCAGCTTCAGATCAAGGTAGGAACTGTTAATGTTCACATTATTATTATTAATACATTTTGACTAGTGCATCTCCAAAAATTGCAACATTGTGAAAGTTTGCATTCATAACTTAATTTAAAAAGGTGTTTGATTAGTTCTAGACAGGTTTAGACAATTTTACATTCATTACAGTTGATAAACTGTTTATGATGATCAGTTTGGGTAATCCAGAATCTCATTATTTGAACAATGATTTATTCAAACTCCAAATTAAATATAACATTAAAACAAATCTTGAAATGTCACCGTGTGATGAATATGAAGTGACCATTTACCCTTTTGAATTATATTAAAACACAAATAAAGTTAATTATATTTTTTGGAGAAGCACCAGTAGATCGTTGCTCTAGAATGGTACCAAAAACCCTTCTATAAGCTGATACAACCTGTGAGCAGTTGTCCATATTCTTACATAGGTGTATGATTGATATTTACATACTCAAGTTCTCAATTAACGCAACTGCACAAAAATGCCTAAATTGATGCCTATTACACCAAATTTAGACTTTGCTTTGGAATCATCCATTAATCCTGTATACATGGGACCTCAGTGACTGTTGTGCATTATGTATGGGCTATAAACTACATTAAAAATAAATCAATTTGAACACTGAAAATGTAATGTAGACATTTCAGGAGCCCATCTGATCCTGTAAAAAAAAAAAAACAAAACAAAACAAAACTATTTTTAAATAGACTGAAAATGTAGTAACAATCTCTATCCATACCTCATATCCTTTCCCGGAGGGCCCATTCCCCTTCTGCCGCCACGGTCCATAGGGGGCCCGCCTCTGCTGCCACCCCTGAACCCTCCTCTGTCCATACCTCCTCTGCCTCTGAAGCCTCCGTCTCCTCCCCAGCCTCCTCGCATACCCCCAGGACCACCCATGCCAGGTGGCCCACGGTCCATCCCTCTGCCTCCGCGACCACGGCCCCGATCACCACCTGAAACACAGACATGGGTACCGATGACTGAAAACTCAACTTACTCCAAGTTTCCAGTATACTGAATAACTTTGCCCCAGTGCAGATTTTTATGCAACTGTGTATGTGGCTAATTTCAGGATTTAGGTGACAAACGTTAGTCATTCCATAGATACAGAAGTGTGTGTCCTTGTGTGCTGCGTGTACCTTCAGGAGGTCCCATGCCCTCTGGCCGAGGAGCTTTGCACTGGTTACACTCTGTTCTCCAGGAGAAGTTCTGATTTCCACAACCACTGAACAAAATCAAAGAATAAATGTATGCATTTGTCTCGATCAACTTAAATGAAAAATACATCAGCCTATAATGTGCTAAAATTGCTAACTCACGGGTTTGGGCAATCCCAGTCTCCAGCTCTTTTCTGGACATTGTTAGCCCCTGGTGGTCCACCCCAGCCCATACCACCACGAGGGCCTCCACGGGGAGGAAAGCCTCCTCTATCACCCCCTCTTCCCATCATTCCTGTGCACAAAAACAAATCACCTTTTTTACAAAGAAATGTAAATGTCAACCAATTTGAATAATTACATTAGATTAAAAATATTAGTTTAAATAAATTTTTTTAAGATTCAACTGAAATTACAGAAGAGAACAACTGAATTCTTTAAAATTATAATTTTTTTTGGAGACAATCTAAAGCAGGGATCATGTTTTAAAGTCATAGATGGCCAGCAATTTCCCCAATTCATCATAAATGGCAGGCTGAGTATCACTATTGTGCCTGAGCAGGGAAATTGTGAAAAAAACAGTGCTGGACACCATGCTTCAAGGAGTTTGTGATCTCCGTGATCTCACAGGAAGAAACAGCGTGAGTATTTCAGAAAATAGTACAAAGTTTAAAAAATCCATTCAAAAAGCTACTCATTAAAAATTAGTATTTCAATCTTTTGTTTTAAAATGGTGACAACAGAAATCAACTCAAAACTAAGTCATAAATCCTGATCTCCGATTTCCTTGAGTTACACTGATCAACAGTAAAATCTAAGGCTTGAAATGTCACTTTACAAAGAGTTTAGCTTTTAGAATGAAATTATAAAAATAAAATTTCTCTGTAGCCCTATTTTACAGGATTGACTCAATTTGAATTCAGTACAACATGTTCCGCTAGTGTTGGGCAAATAGAAACATTGTGAAGTTTTATGCATACATGCTGAAATCATAAACAAGGCTTTTTAACGTGTCACTGTTTGAATAAAGCTGTACCTCCGCGATCTGGGCCTCCTCTCATTGGCATGCCTCCACGCATTCCACCTTGCATAGGCTTCCTGCGAGCCATTGACACCTTCAGCCTCCGACCCTGGAACTCCTTACCTGGAATAAATAAAGAGTAGCTGGGAGATTTCCTTGTTCAAACACCACCTGCTAAAACTAGTAAGGCTCAGGAAAGCAAAGAACATCAAACTGTGCTCTCCAGCACTGGAGGGGGAGACCCCTGGAGCTGGTCAATGGTTGTGGATAAACTCAGCCTCTCAGGTGCACCGTGAGCTTAATCAGCAAATCACTGATGGAAGTGCCTCAGAGTTTGAGGTAGTTTAGGAATTGAGATGATTCTCATTGGCTTCAACCATATTCTAACTGTTTAGCTACAGGGTGGGCCATCATAATGTATAATTTCACTTCAAACTGTTATAAAACAAGGAAATAATTGGAAAAAAATTGCATTACTTCATTCCAAAACAGTTTGCAAGTCAAAGTGCTCACCTAAAAAGACACAATCCCATTGACTCAAGCCTCAAGACTTACCATCAAAGTGCTCCACCGCAGCTCTGGCACATTGAGGTTCATCGTAAGACAGAGTGGCATCTCCTTTTGGCTTGCCCGTCTCCCTGTCTGTGTAGATGTTGATGGCTGGTTGGCCTAGACGGCGGTTTATCTGTGACGGAAAAAACAATCAGCGATACCATTTTTAAACTTGCATAATGACTACAGAACAACCAATACGGTAATTAATTTTATTGGTCTGGCCTTATTTAACATCAATACTGTTAATCTTTATATTTAAAAAACCCAACAACTTCCACATCACAGTATTACAAAATTATTAATGTATTAAATAATTACAAAAATGTGTTTACACAGACAAATTAAAAATTAGACAAACATGCATTTACAACAGCCCTCTAACTTATGGGGAAATGTGTGAAGGAAACTGAACAACTGGTATCTGAACCACTGTTTGGTGGTCTCAGAACGTGTCCTGATAAGCAGCTCTTGGACATGTAGGTATATCTGTGCCTGTAAAACAGAAGCTCCTCTGGTGTGGAGAGCTTTAAGACTCACCCGAATGGAGCCGCAGTGCTTAAAGAAATCAGCCATCTCAGGAAGCGTAGCATTTTCAGTAAGTCCTGTGATGTAGATGGTGCTGTTCTCAGAGTCATCCTGCTCTGGGTGTCCTGAACAGGAGGAAAGACGAAACCAAATCAAACATTCCAACAAAAAAAGGGCTTATCACACATTAAGTGTGTGCACATACTCTCGATTATAAATAGATTTCTGCAATTGGCCGATTATTTCAGTAGTCATGTAAATGGAAACTCTCTCAGATTGGAGTAAAGGTTTAGAAATCAAATTTCTTCATCTGCACATGCAAGATAAGACTGTGGTATGGGAAATAAACAAGGAGTGTTTAACAGAGCCTACGACACTTTTGGAAACAATGATGTACGTATATTTCAGGTAAAGATGCTCGATTTTATTTTATTTTATTATTTTAAAGCTGTGGCATGAACTTTACATGTCATTTATGTAACAACTTAGTTTGCAAGTTTATTTGTTGGTTGTAAAGCAGAAATCCAATTACTGTGATGCAAGCCCAGAGTTTCTCAACTGATTACTCAAGTGCATTTAAATGTGGTGCTTGTTTGCCAATTTTCTGCAATGACTGGACTAGTGTAATGGCACATTTTCATTACAACTACTGATAGATGCAACTACTGATAGATGGTGTACTCTTGGTCAGTTGTTGTGGAAACCAGCAGCCATGCCAACACTGAATAGGACTGGAAAACCAATAAACGAGACGAAAAAAAAAAAAAATTGCATAGTACTGCATGCAATAACCTAAAATGTGTTTTTAAACTTAGATTTGGTGTGACTTAAACTTTCATGTTTCTTTCCTCCCCTGTGAATACCCTGAGACAAGGACTCCATCTGTTGGCCATGTAAGTAAGATTCTTAGTGGAACGGTATAAAATTTCTCCTACATTATTCTAAGGGTTAAAATAAAATTATGCAAATTTGAAATAAGGATTAAGATGCTTACCCATGTCGTGGTCCATTCCATCCCTGTGTCCTGATGTTTGCAGAATTGAGAGAGAAAGAAAAGATGAATAGTTATATACAGATGAACATTCAGAGTACATTTCAGGCATCAGTATTTGGTAAATTAGCTGCCCATGAGAAGATACGGGTTGGTTTTCAGGGTTGCCCTGGGTAGTCAGCACTTTAAAGAATGGAGGAAAAATATAAACCATCCTTCAGTGAAAAACACTGGATTAAAAAAAAAGCTCTTTGAAGGAACCCAATTTAAAAAGTCAACACCCAACCATCAAAAAATTACATTTTTATAAAATAAATGAAAAAAGTAGAACACCAATGGAAGATCTCTTACAGGCTCATAGGCATAAACTCTCAAAAATAAACAAACTCAAGTGGGCTAGCCAGTGTAATACTCTTTAGTAACTTACCACCAGGCTTACTGAAGCCACCTCTGTCTCCAGCCATGCTACGAATGAAGATATGAAGGCGAAATTCCATTTAGTCTTGAACCAAGGTAACTTGAACAGGGCATGGACATAAATTTCTCCCTCGTTATGTTAGAAAAACCCATAAAATACCTCAATGCACAGTATTCTGCTTTATAAAGTTGATAAATTAACCAATACATCTTTCCACAGCTTAAACCTTAAATGTGACAGGTTTACACTCAACCCCAGTATAATTTAAGTGTTAAAGTTTGACGTTAATTGTGGATAAACAATCACTTTTTTTAAAGTAGAAAATGGGCTAAAAATGCCTGAGGAACAGGAAAATAAAAAAAAATACAATGCTTAGTACTATTGCAAACATACAACAAATGCATCTAGAAGTTAATAAGAAAAAAATCCATATTACAGGTTTAACAAAAACAACATTTGTAAACGTGTATGCATACACAAAATAAAATCACTAATAACATGCTCTTGAATTCAGCAAGTTCCCCTTCGCCCATTTTGAGCTGCTGGCTTTGAAATGGAAAGAAGTACTTAAAAGTTTAAGCACTGATGTTCTTACATGGATCTCTGTAACCTGTAGCATACAAATATGACAAAGAATGTTAAGATAGACCTTGAAAATGAACAAAGTGAATTACAACAGATTTGGCAACATTGTAAGCTGCGATCTCTGACGTTTTATCTTAAAACCAATAAAGAATTTTTAATTACCAAGTGAAACAGCACCTTAAAATGTTACCAAAAACACTTTAGTAAACATTTTGAACTCAGAAAATTGAACAATGTAAAAATCAAAACAATTTGTGCAGGCTTACCGTCTTCACTAGGGGAGCATCGATCATGAATATTTATGCTTCTTTACTGCCAAAGTGGCAAAATTGACTTTTACTCTGAATCTTCTGTTCTAAGCATTACTAGTCTTCAGAGCCACTGAAGACAATTTTGGTTTATTGAACTAGACCTTGTTTATAGTAAATAAAATGAAGCTTTTATAAAGTAATTTTCACAAGGGATGTTTCCCCAAATTAAAAGGCCAGAATTCAGCATAGACTTCTTACAATCCCCAACAGTGTTCATCATTCAAAACATGATGTTTTGCCCATTATTATTATTTTTGTTTTTAACTGAATGGGCGATTAACGTTAGCTGCTTTCCATGTGAAAAGCTCTTAGAGGTTCAAATAAACCATTCACTACTGGTTATCTTTACAAAAAAACACTTGTGCATTCCTGTTAGAAGCAATTTTTAAAAGGTTCACTTCAAATTAAATTCATTCCAAAGTACATATTTTTAGCCAGAATTCCAGTGTTAAACTAAAATGGACTGTGGGGAGAGAACTGAGTTTTTAGATGTGTTCTTCACATTTCAAACAGGATTGGCAAGATGAAAAAAATTGAGGGGAAAAATGTTTAAAACAAAGCCAAGCTTGGTCAATGTTAAGTTTAAAGATGAATGGGCTAGTTCATGATGTCTAACAGAACAACTTGGACATGCCAGTAAAATGTCAAAAATACTGGAGAAACTGGAACTCATACATGGCTCAAAATTGATCAAGATACCCATTTATTATTTGAATTTGTCTCATCCGTGGGCGGTCCCCCTGCCCCTTTACATGTTTCTGCCTGTCCCTAGCATTGAGACGGAATACCATTTTATAACTGCTAATGATATCCCTCATTGAAACCCCGTAGCCCTGCTCAAATCTAACCCAGTGATTACAATGACATTCAAGGACAAATGATACATAATGTGCAAAACATTTCACCAGCCCTACGATGATCTCTAACAATTTCCTGATTTGCCTTTTCTATGTGCCCCCCCACTTCCAATGTAAAAAAAAAAAAAAAAAATCAAGATTAAAGTATAAAGTATAAAATTTAAGTGGTGACATTTTTTAATGTTCAACCCCATTTTCCTAAACCTAAATTACTAAAAATAGCATGTACAAAATTAATCTACATCAGCCAATGGTTATCTACTGTAAACTATAATTATGATCAGCAGCTCAAGGAACAAAATGTCTCATTTCTTGTCTCATCTTTATGCACTTTCAAAAATATGAATATTGTGGAAGTTAATGTTTTTAATCCAATTTAAAAAATGACTTGTTATATTACCTACACAGACATTTCAAGCCTTGTTTGTTGTAATGTTGATACTGTTCAAATATTACTCAAACAATTGTCTAAAATAACTGATACTCATTAGCCTTAAACCATACTGATCAACATTAAAAACACAAAAAGACCTGAAATCTTAGTGTGTAATGTATAAAAAGGGACCGTTTACCCGTTTGAATTAAATTAGGAACAATTTTTTTTAAATGACATTTTTTGATGCCACTATAACTTGACTTTGCTTTTTCCCCCTAAAGAGGGAACCTAGTTAAATGATCTTAAGAGCTGAATTTCAAAAAAAGGGAAAAAATCAAAACAGCCACATAAAGTAAATGTACAGTGAAATATAACTATTCAACATAAAATCTCTATTACAGTCAACATTAAAACCAGAACACTGGTGCCTGCAAACCTTTAAAAGGAGATCCCTAACCATGCTTGGCTTCAGTGCAGATGTTTTAGGTTAGGCAAAAAGAAGACAGTATTAAATTTGATGTTACTAGTATGACTTCTAATAAGGCAGATCAAGAGACGCCATTCACATTTGGTCAACTCTAAATTTACATTACAGGATAATCAGGGTCAGTCATTGTTGCCCAGACTATATTTTGTCCTCCACAGAATCTTTACAGTTTGGAATGTTGCCCACAGTGCTTCTTAGATTTCCATTTATATTAGACACTGTGATTCGCAAAAAGTTCCACGCGGTTTCTGTAGGATGGGAAGGATCATTCTGCAGCTCTTTCCCACTGTACCACCACATGCTGAAAAAGAGGAAAAACCCTGCCAGGATTTCTGTGACTCCCCCCAAGTAACCAAGTACAATGCAATATCCCATGTAAATCTCAGATGATGGAGAATCGAGGTCTTCTAGGACGTGAGCGTACCACGCAACAGGCATGATTGTCAGAAGCCCTGAACAGACAATGACAAAAGCACCAAGACATACACCTTGCCATTTTGGCCTGACAGCCCAGCATCGAACCCCAAAGATTGCAATGGCCAGTCCTAGCAGTGTCAAAAAGAGGGATGCAGACATCATCCTCTGTGCAGTCTCTACGATTCTGTGATCAAAGTATTCTTCATCCTCATAATTACAAGTGACCTCCACTGAGGAATAGCTACAAATGTCCCATATCCCCTGCCATAAGACCAGATCAGGATCTTCTCCAGTTATGTTGTGGATGATGCGCCAGTGTGGTGCGACAGTGCTGGTCAGGTCCAAGATCCAACCGCAGGGTGTCAAGGCCAACCCAAACATCACAATACCTGGAGCTTGCATAGTGGACTACTCAACAGATATTTCCTACTGAATGTGCTTTAAGGAACTCTGCTTAAAAAAGGTAGCTATAGGCACCTGACCGAAACTTGTAAAAGGCGTATCCTATCAATTCCCACACTTTAGACTAGGTCATGTGATAACATTCAGCTGGACTCTATAATGCCTCAGGTTTCGACAGCATCGTCTTACAGTCCAGGGGGGCACACTGCATTAGCACATTATATAAAGACTATCAAGGAACTGCATGGACTTTAAGCTTATTCATGCTGCTCATGCAGTCAGACTACAGCATTAGCCTAACCAACTGGAATGATTAAAGTCTCCTCAGAATTTTCCATTATTTCAGAAAGGCCAACATCCCAATAGGTGTAATAGAATTCTATTCAAATCTAAAGCAGCAGGAAGAGATTTTGCTATTCATTCCCAGAAAAGACTTGAGTTCAATCTTAACATATAAAAGAATGTAAAACAAACAACCTTGATACTCAAAGCCCCCTGAAAATGTGACAATGCCTCTGAACAGCAGGAAGTCTTGTAAAATGTAAGTTATAGCTGAACTACAGAACCTGAAATAGTACAGGCTAACTATGTAAATTTTTCATTTACATCATATACAAACATGTAAAAGTGGGAACACATTGGAAATATAAGGAAGCAAATGTAATAATTGAGTAGTAACCCAGTAAAAAAAATCATTACTGTTCCTACATACAATAAATAGGACACCAATTGGTCAATTCACTGCAAATACCAAATTTTTCAAATAGACATCCCCATTTGTGCCATTCTGTCCATTACATATTCCATCTTCAATTACTACATGCTCGTGTGCTCAGATGGGCATGCCATGACTGCCATTTGCCCTTACCTGGTGTATTAATGTTTGTACTTTACAATATGCTGTAGAAAATATGCCCTCAGTTTGCTGTACAGTACCTTCCTTGCTGCTTTATCTTACTGATTGGGAACAAAAAACCACTCAAATCTCCAATTAACTACTGTGAGCAGTCTACAAAAAATATTGTCAAGCCATTACAAAAATGATGTCCATGCTGAAGTTGCATATGATGTAACACTCAATTCACAAGAATACTCGCCCAAATTTTTTCATATTTCAGAAATTTTGCTGCTTAAAAGCATTAACGTGCATCACCACATAGGTTCAAGGGAAGCCATTAGAGCAAATAAATTAAATTAATGAGCATAGAATTGGCTACTGCTATTCATCCTGGTAGTTCTGTTTCAAGTGAGGAGTAGTATTCCATTACATTTGATAGGATCCATTTAAAGACTAATAGTTGAGAAGTACCGGAGGTGCCCATCTGCATGTTAACTGTAGGATAAAAATTACTGAAGTAAGAATAAGAGTCAAAACTTACCCACGACCCATTCCACGGCCACGAGGCCCTCCACGCATGCCTCCCCTGTCGTAACCATCCCGACCAGAGGACTCCCCTGACCCTGGGTAACCACCACGAGGTGGGGGCTGCTGCTGCGAGCCAGGATATCCACCACTCACCCCACCCTGACTGTAACTGCCTGAAAGAAGAAACAAGATAATGCTACTTACTTAAAAAGAAACGGACCATGTCTGGCATGCTTGAGTTAGATTTTACATGGGGACCACTGCAGGCTAGCATAATATCCTTAATCTGTGACTCAAAAGATTAAAACACTTGATGTGATAGACAGAAAACACATGAAGACCTATATTTTCTTATCAGGCAAACTTACTGTACTGGTCATAACTTTGCTGGCTGTACTGAGGCTGACCATAGGACCCATTAGACTGACCAGGGTAGGCTGCAGATGCAGCCTGCTGAGGGGCTGCATAGGCAGTTGGCTGCTGCTGTCCTCCGTAGGCAGCCTGCTGTCCCTGGTAGCTTGCCTGCTGAGTGTAGGCACCTTGAGTGTATGCAGGCGTTGTGGCAGCAGTGTAACTAAAACAAAGATTTATTTTAATTAACATGAATAATAAAAGTGACTATTCCAATATAATGGAAGAATCTTGTTTTTAGAGCAGTGTGTGTGGAAAATACAGTCTCCTGTAATGGGTGACTGGATTACATGTTATTCTGCCCAGTAAAAATGCACTTCTGAGACACTGGACTGTTGGTGAGGCATAACGTGATGTGCAGGGTGATTTGTTCTGGGTTAACGATGCATCACAGTCACCGCAATGGAATCAGTTGCCCAGCACACCATTTCGTGATTGAGACTACAAAGCTATTGTAATTTGATCTTGTACCTCACGACTTCATCTTTGATAGTCCTTTCATTAATTGAAAAGATTAAATCTCTTCTCCCGAGAGAAAAACAAACTGGTCTCCAACCGCCAACACAGGAAAATAACCATAAGGATATACAACAGGAGGCTGTAATACCATCCTGTTAATGTATCACTTTGGGAACAGTTCCAGGTACCTCTGTGGAGTGGAGGCTGCTGGCGTCTGGCTGTAGCCGGCATAGGCAGGCTGGGAACCGTAACCAGGCTGGCTAGTATAGGAGGTTTGTGCAGCAGGGGTTGCAGTGGAGTTAGCATACCCGCTAGCCGCGTAACCCTGTGCAGGCTGGGTGTAGGCCTGGCTTCCAGACTGTGGGGCAGCATATCCAGCTGTGAGAAGGGGGGAGAGAGACAGAGAGAGAGAGAGAGAGACAGAGAAATATATAAAATTTATTGTACAGGGTAGGCCATTTATATGGATACACCTTAATAAAATGGGAATGGTTGGTGATATTAACTTCCTGTTTGTAGCACATTAGTATATGGGAGGGGGAAAACTTCCAAGATGGCTGGTGACCATGGCCATTTTGGATCCAACTTAAATTTTTTTTTCATTTGGAAGAGGGTCATGTGACATCAAACTTATTGGGAATTTCACAAGAAAAACAATGTTGTGCTTGGTTTTAACGTAACTATTCTTTCATGAGTTATTTACAAGTTTCTGACCACTTAACATGTGTTCAAAGTGCAGCCCATTGTGTTGAATTTTCAATGCAACTTTCTTCTCCCACTCTTCACACACTGATAGCAACACTGCAAGAGAAATGCTAGCACAGCCTTCCAGTATCCGTAGTTTCAGGTGCTGCACATCTCGTTCATCTAGGAATGATCGGACTGGACACCCATAATCATCATGATGTTCCTAGATGAAGTTTCCTGGAAAGTGGATTGGTCATTGTGGGCCAGATGAATGGCCCTCAAGGTCTCCAGATCTGACCCCCTTAGACTTTTATCTTTGGGGTCATCTGAAGGCAATTGTCTATGCTGTGAAAATATGAGATGTCCAGCACCTGAAACTACAGATGCTGGAAGCCTGTGCTAGCATTTCTCCTGCGGTGTTGGTATCAGTGTGTGAAGAGTGGGAGCAGAGGGTTGCATTGACAATCCAACACAATGGGCAGCACTTTGAACACATTTTATAAGTGGTCAGAAATTTGAAAATAACTCATGAAAGAATAACGTTGTTAAAAACAAGCACACCATTGATTTTCTTGTGAAATTCCCAATAAGTTTGATGTCTCACATGACCCTCTTCCCATTGAAAAAACTAAAGACAGATTCAAAACGGCGGACTTCAAAATGGCCGCCATGGTCACCACCCATCTTGAAGTTTTTCCCCTCCCATATACTAATGTGCCACAAACAGGAAGTTAATATCACCAACCATTTCCATTTTATTAAGGTGTATCCATATAAATGGCCCACCCTGTACATTCAAAACATGACATTCCTACCTGCTGCCTTTTACATTGTGCTAAAGGGTCAATAAAATAGAAACAACAACATTACTACATTAAACATCTTAAACTGAATAGACTGGTGAAGTCATTTTTTAAATCTTACAAATTTAAGAATATAATTGAAAACTTGAGTTTTGTATTTCTTTTAGGGCTGCAACTGTCGAATATTTCTGGAAATGAGTATTGTCGATTTTTTCATCGATCAATTGGATAAATCATACTTGTGTTTTTAACCAGCTATAAGAAGTGTGTTATGCAACATGAAATGCCTCTTAAAATGAGCAATCACTTGGTTGTTATTGCTCACAAATGTTTTTTATTCAAACACTTATTAAATCAAAGTGTAAAACCTTTGGCTTATTGGTTTAAAATCTAAGCCCAATTAATAAACATTTCTGAAACTTGAGGTACATAATCTGAAATATATAAAACAAAAAGAAAAAATATGAAAACTTAACATAGGGTAGCCCAAGTACTACTAATACTCAACTTACAGTTCATTTCAGTTTTTAATTGTGTCCAGATTAAGTAGGCAGGTAGAGTACAATGTTTGTCTTTGTGCAATGTATCATTATAGTAGGCCATGTCTGTTTTACAGTGTATACACACCACTACACTGTCCGCCTTACACAGCATAAAACAGTCACACACTTTAGGCATTTTCAGCATTTTAAGCACACCGGCATCTTCATTTTCCACCATTGTCATAGAGCGCAAAATAAATTGTGCTTTTAAAGTGTTGAAATGAGCATCAGTTACAACAGTCGATGTAAAGACAATGATATCAGAGCTGCACAGTAGTCTACAATGCAGGAGTGAAACGATTGCAGAAACATTTCATATAGACGGGACTTTGGTGACGTGAATTAAACAAAGCCTCCCTAAACATTTTACAGAATTATTCGAGTTACTCAAATAATCTTTCACCCCCAATTTCCTTTACCAGTTTGAGTACCAAACAAATCAAACTGAGCAATCAGGTTCTGTGCTGCTAAAGGGTGCCTTTTTGAGTTCAAAGATGAACCTACATAATATCCCTTTAGTGCTGTGCACTCTGAAAACAATATTTCTGTATCTAAAAACTGAAAAAGCTCCTACTTTTGTTCAGCAGTGAACTGTAAGCATGCTGAGATTTTTTAAGTCCCAAGATAGTCATCATCTGAAAGGTTATTTAGAAAAACATTTTGTATTCTTTATCTAGTTGCTGTACAAAATCCATAGAATTTGGGTATGTAGATTAAGATGGGAAAACATTATATTGTGAACCTTTAAGAGGTTAAAACGTAATCATATTTCCTCCATGTATTTCCTCCTACATTTGTAGCAACAGTAGCAGCACTGAAAAGCTTTGGTGCATCATGTAGAACAAACCTGGTGCAGCCGATTGTCCATAAGCGGCTCCGTACTGCTGTTGTGCATAGCCACCAGCAGCAGCAGCAGCAGCAGCAGCAGCTGCAGTCTGGGCATATGCAGAATCAGTGGCAGCAGGCTGAGCATATGAACTGTAGTCCTGCTGAGCATATCCCTGCTGCTAAACAAATGAATGTAGGTGGAAATGTGAGTAGACTGTACTTACATTTTTTGTCTCATTAATTCATCTAAAAAACCGGAAGCAAATTACGCCACTAAAATTGTTAAATCATCAGCCGGCCTTTAAACTCACCTGTGCTGTTTGCCCATATCCCTGAGCAGGCTGGGCACCATAGGATCCGTATCTGTGATACAAATGGAACAAAATCAGTACAGTAGATTAAAAAGCTTCAGATTCAGATCCTGGGCTCCGTCTCAACAACTCAGCTTTCAACTTGACAAAAACTTCAGATACAAACAGCAGCATTGCATAGGCTCTTAAAAGGATGCCCCATTGTGATACAGGGTTACATCACAGTAAATTTAACATTAGCTGTTTTTGCAATGAAATCCTGCATCTAGAGACAGGTCAGTGATCAGATCAGAGAAAACACTAAAATGTGCAGCAGAGGAGCTCCAAGACAAAAATAATTAGGAAGAGCCTAAACAACTATTTTAGGACCAGCGAAAGCTGAAGTTAGACTTACGCTTGCTGGGCACCGGCCTGGTTGTAGCCACTGTAATCTAGAAAAGAAAAACACTTGATAAATATGTATAATCATTTCTTTCAATCAAGTTCACACATTCTCCCTTACCACTTCAGTAGGTACACATACCTTGTATCTACATTCACTGTACATTTCATTAGCTCCACTAACCATACAGATGCACCATGTAGTGTTGGCACACAAACACCACCACCCAAATTATACCTGCTCTGTCGGTGTCCTGACCATTGGGTAGTATACAGAGAAACAGATGGACTACAGTCTGTAAAATGTGCACCTGTATGGTCTGTGAAGCTAAAATGGACATTGAGCGGACATACAATGTACATGTACCTAATAAACTGGCCATTGAGCGTACATTATAAAAACTACAATGCTACACATTCACACCGAGGTGCATGTGTGTAAACCACAGGTCAGACAAAGGTAGGCCTTGCTCCAGCACAATAGATATAAACCAACATTTGCATTCCTTTCACTCTGTAAAGAAATAAAGCTTACATCAACAAACGAGGCCAGGTGGTATAGGGTGAGGGACACACTGAAAGGTTGGAGTACATGGGCACATAACTAAAATGAGGATATGGTTAAGTGTTCACAGACCTTTACACCTTCCTTCCTGCATCTCAAACACTGATCAATTTGATAATTTCAGAAGTAGTTCAGTTTAAATGTAATGTAAGTGTTCTGTATTTTACCCCAGCTGGTAATCACTGCTTAAATTACTCAGCTATGGCTAAAGTTACGCAGCAGAATTAGTTGGCCAATATATTTTATAATCCATTAGAACAGTAGGAATATTTAACCTCTGCATCGTACTTATCCGTGCAGTGAAAGACGCATGGCACCAGGGTAGCAGTTGGGGGTTAGGTGCCTTGCTCAAGTGCACTTCAGTCATGACCTGCCTGGAGACTGAACAGAATCTTCCGCTCAAGAACAGATCTCTCCCTGTAGTAATTCCATCTTTACAATGCACTATAGTCATTTGTTAACTTTGTTATTTGTTAGGTAAAAAAAACCCTAATTCCATCCAGAATTCACACTTACATTTTATTAGGTGAAGTATCAGTATGTCTGGAGTACAGACTTTGCTTTAGAAACACTAGATCTTAAAGTCATCTAAGCACCCTTCTCTCAACCACATCCAGATCTTAAAAGGTCTCAGACCAACTGATGTGATTCAGGACACAAACACTCAAATTAATAATCAGAGCTGCCTGTAACAAGGAAGATTTATTAACTAGTCTGCAAGACCTTAATTTTAATACATGAGTGAGAGGTTTGTCAGTCAGACATTTAGGTGTCTATTAAGTTGTAGTGTAGATCAGTAGCATTAACCCTACAGCTCCTGTTATAAACTTAAAGAAGCCAAACTGGTGTCTCAGCTGATTGACTACACACTGGAAATTGGGGAAATTTCTGGTTGAACCATTCCTTTAAAATTAAGGTTTTTTGTGTATGAGAAAAGTAGAAGATTTACAGGGGAAAAAAACTGAAAATGCATTAGGTGTTAACTGTACTCATTAGATATACAATTTAAGATACTATTATAAAACTTGGTATTAACACACTTAAACAGGAAATATATATTGGTCCAAAAAAGTATGAGGTTGAAAAATTGTGTTAATATAAAGAAACCTATAAAGGGGTGATGTTTAAGGCATCATTGCTGCCAGATAACGCACCCTTAAAGTGCTTATAACATTGTAAGTGTGGTAGTTATAGAGGTAATGTTCAGGTGCAACATAAGTGAATATTTCATATTCGAGTCAACAAAAAGTTAAGGGGTGCCGCTTTACGCAGACTTCCTGCCAGAAAATGCACCCCTTTTAAAATCTATATACATTTACAATATTGCTAATAAAATGCATATTTGTGCATGCAATACACACTGATTAAATATTACATTGTTCTAGTGAAAATGTATATGCAGTGCTTTCAAATCAAGTGAGCATGAACGCTCTCAGATGGGGATGCATCACGAGACAGGGTTGCGAAATCGGCACAACACGTATTTAATTTAAAAATAAACACGGAAATCAGACAGAAACCCCGCGGTTTTGTGTTTTTTTTTCTAAAACTCGTTAAAACAAGATTGTTGAATCATTTTCTGAAACATTTTTTAAACGTTTGACTTTAAAAGTACATGCTGGCTAAAACGTGGCTAAACGTTAAGCTAACGTTTAATAGGGCTGAATAAAGTCTTCAATAAAGTGTTGAGACAGAGTAAACTCGATGTAGAAGTTCAGATTGTGTAAAAATTCATATTCATCCAAGACATAAGTCCAAAAACTTGTATATTGATGTTTGTTTTCTATAAAAAATATAAAAATGAGCTGAATGTTAGCATGTGAGCTAACGGAGTAAAAACTGCTAAGCTACAACGCCGGCCTGAACAAACCAGGACAACAGCGCTAACTCCTGGTTACACGGTTCAAATTGTACATTTTACAACTCTGGACTCATCCTAAGTTTCCATTGTTCAAATTTCAACCAAAAATGCTTAAAATGTTCAAAAACAAACCGAAAAAACACACAATACGTCGTTATTTTTTACTCACTCGTAACTGACGCCATTCTCTCGAAGCCGTTTAGATAACCTGCGCACGCGCGTTATCTTACCGCTTCAGACCATACCATTGTTGTGGCGGTGGGGGCAAATACAGTTATACAAACTATAAAACCTGTTTGGTCATATTTTCTTAAAAACTTATATAGTAAAATGTAATTTAAATTCATAATATAGCTTCATTAAACGCACGCGTCGTGTAGTCTCCAAAGAAATGCTTTTGTTATACGGGATTGACAAAGTGGTTTTGCCCAACAGGATGCTTTCGTTACAAAATGAAAGCTCTGTAAAATCAGCTACAATAAGGTAAAGATCATTCGTAATAGAACAAGAAGACAGAGATAGTTACATACTGTGCGATTATATGCATTTATACAATAATATGTAATTAATACTTTATATTATAGTATAGTATATTGCATTAGTATTTCCGAAAGTTGAATCATAAGCCATATCGCAACCATAGCTTGACAGACTCACGCAAAAAAGACACCACGATTTTCATATTTCTCTGCACACACACTCTATTATGAAAAATAGAAACAATTTTAATGTTTATTTTATAGTAATTATAGGATCTTCGCTTGACTTCACTAATGCATATCATGTATTAAAAGTTGGATAAATCTTCATGCAAATCGGAGAAATACGCTTTTTAAAACAAAAATATGAATACAATTTGTTTTAATGTATGTGCGAAAGGGTTAAACAGCATAAAGTTAGCGCATCAAATGATTATCTTGCTTAACTTAGCAGAGTGAGGCTTTTATTTTGAATAGAGCTGTTCCGGTTATCGTTGCGTGTGTTGCTGCTTTCACACTTCAAAATAAAGTAAGAAAAATCAATTTCTCTTTAAATGGGCGGTTTTGAGATAACTAGAGTGATAATGTAGTTGTGATATATTTGTTTAAAGATAACAAAATCTGAGTAGTTTGTTTGGATGTGTTTATACTATCTCATTGTACAAACTCCAGGTTCTGGTACTGGTTCTGGTTTATGTTTGCATGTAAACACAACAAACACAGTCAGAGACACTAGATATATAGAATTGTACTGATCCTGTAGGACATTGTAGGAAGTAGCAGCCATAAAATGACACATACACGTATATTAGGTATGCATGTAAGGATAATATAGCAGTATAGGAAGTAGTGTAAGAATAGTATCAGATTATGATATACAGTCATATCCTAATATGTTTGTGTATCCAGAACAGTACTCTGTTCAACCTTTTGAAACTCTTATGTTGAAAGCATCAGGAGGATGTATTCTTAAAGCAAGAGAAGCTTATCTGGTGATCCCTCTCTTGGATTGCGATGTTGGAGCATATCTTCTCGTCCTGGTTTTGGTTTGGATCCACTCGCCCAGGTTTCTGTAGTGGCACTGCTCTAACACTGCTGCTCATCCTGCTGGTTTGGCTAGGTGGTATCCACACAAGCCTAAGCCTAGGACCAGGAGGTGAATTCCCTGGATTTTATGGTAAGCTGTTGAACTCTGCAGCTCTGGAAGAGACTCCAAATGTCCAGCCCAATCTCCAGACCTGAGCCCTATTGAAAATAGGAATGTGATCAAGAGTCTTTGGGAGTCTTGTTAGTAGTTCATAGAATAAAGCAAACATGTTCATGGCTCACTTAAAATGGTAAAAATGAGAGGAACTGGTCTTTTGGAGTGGTATTTTATTTTCCTAAGCTGCACCATTTAGCAACACTACTCTTATTAATCAGAGGAGGTTGGGTAGTTTATTCAGCACTTTTCTCTTCTGTGTCCACAGACTTTATGTTCTACGCCTTAAGCCATGAGGAGATAGTGTCCCTTCTCTATAACGTCACCCTGCTGGTGTGCTTCGGACCATCCCAGGAAAGGAGATGGGGTACCCTGGCCTTTCTTATCCTCTCTCTGCTCTCTACAGTGCTCCTCCCTCCTATATACACCCTCTTCCTCTTTGTGACTGGAGACGAGGCTAGTCGAGTCTGCGGCTACTCAGCCACGCAGCTCACTCTGTTCACGGCGCAGTGTCGTCAGGGCAGGCAGAGGCGGGTCCTGCGTTGTCTGCCCCTGTGGTCTCTGCCCTGGCTCTTTTTACTGCTCGATTTATTTCTGCTTCCTGGCGCTCCGGGGCTGCTGCACTTCTATGCCATTTGCTTGGGACTCAACTGTATCCTTTATATCTTCTGATGCCATTTGTACCTCACATCACTTATTTTGTCCATCTATCAATACTGCACTGATCAGCCATAACATTAACACCACCTTCTTGTAACTAAACTGAAAATATAAGTATGAATATATATAATCTGTATACTTTGTTCACCCTGTTTGTCAATGGGCCCCACTCAGAGCAGCTATTATTTTCGTGGTGTATCATTCTTAGTGACACTGATATGGTGGTGGTGTGTTAGAGTGTGTTGACACAGCAGAGCTGCTGTGTCCACTCAGACAGTTTGCCTTGTTGGTCCACCTTCTAGATGTAAAGTCAGACACATGTAGCTCAGCACTGTTCTGGTTCTCTAGTCCCGACTCTGTTGGCTGGTTGGTGCACTGTTTTCATTACATCAGTGGCCCAGAGGTGATCCACTCAACACACACTAACTCACCACCATATCAGTCAGTTCAGAGAATGATCCACCACCCAAATAATACTGGACACTTTATCCCTGAGAGTGGAAGGAAGGAAGGAACGTTACACTTATATAGCGCCTTTCTAGATACCCAAGGACGCTTTACAATCAACACACTCCATTTACACACACTCAACCACAAACACTCAGAGTGTCTGAGAATGTAATGTTTTGGCTATAACTGTTATAATTTGATAGGATTGTCCTTAACATATTTCACAGACAGCTCAGAATTTATTGATTTACTGCAGCGGATGGAGGGCCTCGGTGTGTGCTCCTGTCTGCCAGCATGGGCCTACATTCCTGTTGCCCCACACCTGTCTAACAACTACCAACTTCCAGTCTACGTCAGCCCCACACTACGGTTAGTCCTGCTTCTCAATCTGTCTGTTCAGTTTCCATTTCACGTTTGTTGGGTGGCAAACAGGACTGCGAGAACTATTGATTGACCAGTATTATGTTCTGTATTGATGCTCAAAAACACGGCATCAATGTTTAATTGTGTAGAAAGGCTGATGGTTTATTTTGTGTTGTGTTTAAAACCTGACCACTAGATGGCAGTGTTGTAATATATCTTCATAGATATTATTAAACTCCATCCAATACATCTTAGTATGTTCTTGTGTAATTTAATGATTTTTTTTTTCTTCAAGCCATCCATTATCTTCCACTTCCAGGGTCACAGTGAGTCCTGTACCCCTTCACTGGGTGCAGGGCCGGACATTACAGTACTGCAATTTAGCACATTGTATCATAACCCTTGTATGATGGTAGTATTGGCAAGCTCTTTCCAATACAAATCTCTATTTATATATATATATATATATATATATATAATGTGTGTGTGTGTGTGTGTGTGTGTGTGTGTGACCATTTTTGTATTGCCCCCAAAGAAGCCATACAAGACTAGGCTCCTGTTTTGAATGATGAGATGCATCAAAATACAGCCCCAGACACATTTCAAAAGCAGTTTTGAAGTTGGTGATAAAATCTGAGTTTGACTCATGAAGTCGGAAAAAAACAAGTTTATTCAGGTTTTTCTTACCTATAAGCTTGCATATATCTCCACAAAGTTGCCAGGGCTGTCCCATGGATGCATTTACCAGCTGGCTGATTGGCTCATTTTCTTGAAAGGCGGGGCTTTGTGTGAATCATATGCCATGTTGAGCATTACGAGTATTGTAATGTCTCGTCATTGTATTCTTTTTAGCACTTCTGTTTGGTTTGGTTCATTCACGGTTGTTCACAAACCTCATGACACACTCTGTATATCCTGACCTACTGTGATGTTACATTTTTGCTGTATCACCTGCCCTTATGAGAGAGTACTTAGCACTGTAGATAACTGCTGTCACCTGGCTGTTATTCTGTTTCAGACCTGTGCCCTACATTGAGCCATCTCATGTGGGACTCGGAGCCACTAGCCGGTCTCAGCTGGAAGATCACTCACACTTGCAGCCTTGGAAATCCTCAGTGCCCGAGTGGCAGCAAGAGCCTCTGATGGCGGCAGACACACAGCTATTGGAGGAGCAGTTGCTAAGGGCAGGGATCCTGGCATCGCTGGAGGACGCACCTGATGGCTCTGCAGACAAAGTGGAAGTGCCCAAGTCTTCAGTTTCATCCCTAAGGTGTGTGATGGTCAGTGATTTCACAAAATGTTTTTACTGTTAATGTCAGAACATAAAGGAGCCTAAGAGGGTTCTCTGTGGAACTTTACTGTAAATGAGATGTGAAAAACGTTTCTACAGTCCTGTGCAAACATTAGGATGAAGTGATATGTTTTATTGAAGTTTTACGTTCAACACATTGAGGGAAAATTTATATGTATAGATATAAATAAACATTTCAAAAACATACAAAAAATATGAAAATGATGAAACATTACAATACTCGAAACACTCAACATGGCATATGATTCCCATGCATTCCAACAAAATGAGCCATACTGTATATGTATAAAACCAGTCCACGCAAAGCTATGAAGTAATTTGTTTTTACTTCAATTGCTGTTTTCTTTTTTTACAGACTGCAGCAGTTGGAGAAGATGGGTTTCCCGACTGAGAAAGCAGTGGTGGCCCTGGCAGCCACAGGACAGCTGGATGGGGCTATTTCTCTACTGATCGAAGACCAGGTTGGAGAGGAGGCGGTGGTGGTCTCCAAAGGGAAAAAGGCTCCCACTACATAACACAGGGACTATCACAGCTGTCACCAATATTAATAACAGTTGGTCAGTTTGAGTTGAACTGTAAACCTGACCAAATGTAGAGGGTGTAGAAAATGATTGTTATTTATTATAAACTGGATAGCTGTTTGCACTGTATTTATAGACCGTCATAAATAGACTATTCTCCACTCGATTTCTCACTCATCTGTTATACAAAAGAGCAAATCTGTTCAGGACTCCAGCCCAAACCCCTCCCCTTTCTCACATACCTTAATCATTATGTGGTCCATTCCTAGCAAACATTTTTTGGTAAACAAAACCTTATAATTGAAATAATATATGAAAAGGGAAGGATAAGGTCCCTGTATGTAAGTGTTACATGTATGGTTAACATGTGTGTTTATTATGTCTAAAAAAGGGGTGTCTGTCCTGGAGAGTCAGTGTCCAGCATAGGTTGATTTCTCTGACATTACAGTTAAACCTGGTCATTACATTGAATCAGGTGTATTTGATCAGGAAGATCACCAACTGTGCAGCCCTCCAGGACTGGAGTTTGACATCCCTGCTCTAAATCATCATAATTAATTTTCTCTTATATATTATTTGATAAAGCAACATATAAGAAGTTCCTGCTGTAATTCTGTATATAAGGCTGTTTTCACACAAAGGCTTGTTGACTGAAAATGCCTTTAAAATGACCTCCTATCACAGGAAATGTACTTCTTGAGACACATCACCAATGTAAACAAAGATTGAGTTAAAAAGAAACACAAAATAGCTTTTATTTTGTTTTACCACGATTCCGAACACTTACAAGACAGAAAAAACTCAATGTTTGGAAAAAGCAAAGGAAGGGAAAGTGACGTTACATGAATATGCTTACAAAACACAGGAAACATCAACTGCTAATAATCATCTTTAAATAATTAACAATATTTATATAGACATAAAACAGGATGATCAAAAAAGACAAAAAATCTACAGAGCACTGGTAGTGACATGGCGTAAAGATCAAAATTTGTGGCCATGACTTAACAAGTCATGGGATTGAGAGAGTTAAGTCATGGCCACAACTTATTAATGAGTAGGAATGAGATGGTAACGTGTGGTAATGACTTAAGTTATGGCTAGGACTTGGTAATGTGGGAACAAGGTTAATCTTACAAAGTTGTGGCCATGAATTCTATTCTAATTCCCATGCAATAATAAGCTGTGGCCATGACTTATTAACATGTGGGAACAATATCATTCATACTAAGTTGTGGCAACAAACTACGACCTCGTCCCCTGGAATAATAAGTTGTGGTCATGACTCTCATTCTTATACCTTATTGTCATGGTTAATTTGATTAAATTGTGGCCACGAATTACAATCTTGTTCCCATGCAAAAATAAGTTGTTGCCATGACTTAATTTTCTCATTCCCTCACATTATTAAGCTGTGGCCATGACTTATTAATATGTGGGAACAATATAATTCCTATGAAGTTGTGGCCACAAATTACATTCTCATTCCTATGTAATAAGTAGTGGCCATGACTTAACTTTCTCATTCCCACATCTTAATGACTTGTGGCCATGACTTGCTAACTAGTGGGAACAATATAATTCTTAATAAGTTGTGACTACAAGTTTGTTCTCTGGAATAATAAGTTGTGGCCATGTCATAACCTTCTCATTCATGACTTATTAGTGTGTGCGAACAATATAATTATTACTAAATTGTGGATAAAAATTACAAACTTATTCCAATACCTTATGAATTCATGGTCACAAATGAACCATTTAATTCCCACACTTTAACTTGTGGACATGCATAAGGATCTTGGTCCCATGCAATAATAAATTATGGACATGACATGACTTTCTCATTCCCATTTTTACTAATTTGAGGCCACAGATTAGAATTTAATTCCCAGGCATGAATACATGGTAGCCACAAATTTAGATTTTTATGGTACGTCACTAGCAGAGCTGCATACAAATCAGTTTAACACTGCATGTAAAAATGACAGAAACACACACAGATACTTGGAGAATGAACATAATTCAAGTTGTTTGTTGTTTATGTAGTGTGTGTGTGTGTGAGTTCTGTTTTGTTTCTCAGTTTTACATACATCAGATCTGTTCATTTGTACTTATTGGTAACTATTTATTAAACCTATGTTTACACAAAGTATATTTATGAAGAGCTACTCTTTTACTGTCACGACAACACTAGCTACTTTAAAAAGTATTTCAAATTTCTTTTATGTTGTATGTTGGACTGTCCCTTGCACTGCAGGGCCATATCAGTTCTGACCCGCTTCCAACAAAACATTAAAACACAGGTTCTGTTGATCTGCAACTCCACTTCATTTGAATAAAAAAGTTCAATTTGAATTTCTTGGACCTTTTTTCTTTCCATTTTCTATCACTATCAGTTTTTGACATGGTCATATAAGAATATTAAGACCACCCCTGGTTTGGAATGAACTCACAGATGCCACGTAACTTTGCAATCCCTGATACTTTCCTCATGTCAATTGCTCTGTACCACTCATTGAAGTCGGACCATGGTGCACCACTGTTATGTCACTGAGAGGCACTCAATGTACAAGAAGTCCATTTGCAGTACACCTACACTCTAGAACATACCACAAAGTTAGCGATTTCTGAGAAACTACCACCACCATGCTTCACAGGTACCCTATTACTATACCCTTTTGTCAAATCACATCCTTTGCCCATGACGATCTGCTACAATTGACTGGTGTGCTCACTTATTTATACATGCAGCAAACCCTGGCATCTATGATCTATGATGATCTGTGATCATAATATTCTGATATGACCATTTATTTTCCTTGTTAATGTTTTCTGACCACTCCAGCCAGCCTCTCTGATAAGCAAATTGCACATTTTTCCCATTGACAATGTCAACTCAGACGACCTGTGGTTCGTCTCCCACATTTACCCCTGAATCTCCCTGTACTACTATGAAGACAGCAAAAAAGTCCTGTGTGATCCAACGTCCAACCTAAATAACTCATTATAAATACATACATACAGTACAGGTTACACATGATGTAAAAGTTGCCTAAAGTGGGAACGATGCACTGAAAACTACATTTAACTTTCACCCTTTTGGCAGAAATCCATCATTGTTTCATTCTGAATGAACATTGACCCTGCAGGCTGCATATACCATATACACTACCACTCAAAAGTTTGGGCTCACCCATTACAGACAACACACGTTAACGTGACTGGAAACTACGCTAAAATTCTCAAATGCTGCTGCATCTTCCATGCTAGAAGGGTGAGGTTGGACAGTGTCACCACTCTTTAGCTCATTTTTGGTGTCTCCTACATGTCAATAGTGGGTTTATTGGCTTTATCACAGCTGTTTACTCTCTATTCTGAACCATGGTCTTAAGAACATCATGGATACATATGATATTAGCCTTTAAACAACTCAATAAACACCAACAATCACTAGAATGAGATATTATTCTAGAAATATAATGAACAAATGCGATTACTCACTAGATTATAAGATATTAGTCCATAAACAACCTCAATAAACACTATTAATCACTAGAATAGGAGATATTAGTCCATAAACATCCTCATGAAACACTATTAATCACTAGAATATGAGATATTATTCCATAAATAACCTCAATAAACACTATTAATCACTAGAACTGAAGATATTAGTCCATAAACAACCTCAATAAACACTATTAATCACTAGAATATGAGATATTAGTCCATAAACATCCTCAATAAACACTATTAATCACTAGAACTGAAGATATTAGTCGTTAAGCAACCTAAATAAGCACTAATAATCACTAGAATATGAGATATGAGTCTAGAAATATCAAATAAACACTAGAACAGGAGATATAAGTCCATAAACAACCTCTAAAAACGGTATTAATCACTAGAACTAGAATGTCTTTCAAAAAGAGAAAGTTTCTTTTGTTCTAAATTAGTGAAATATGTATATATGCACAATGCTCCTGTCTCATGATGCAAAATGTGTACTAAATTTTTGGTGGAGAGCTAACAGCTGTACTAAAGACTATAATCTCACTGTCAACAACTTGTGGGAGACACCAAAACTGAGCTAAAAAGTGGGGACATTGTCCTACGTCGTCTTCTACCACAGAAGACTGAGTATCTGGAGTGGCAGAGGTTGTGTAGTTGTCAATGTAAAAGTACGTTCAGTGTTGTGGGAGTACCCAAACGTTTGGAGCGGCAGGTGATATTTAGGAACATAGTGCACTTAATGTTATGGAGAATAAGTAAGGTTGTAATGCATTGTTCAGATGTGTCCTACCTACAGTTATCACTACCTTCTCTAAGAGGTCTGCAGAAATATGTCACGATTAATAACGTTCAGATGTTTTCTTCTCATTTTAGATTCTGTCCATCTCCACCGTGTGTACCAGCTTGTTTTGTCCCATTATTCTGTCCCAGTTACTTAGTTTTTCCTTACAGTTATTCAAGCACCAGTAGAGTATCTGCAGAATTCATCTTTTCAAATATGTTTCCATTTGTTTCCTGTTTGATATTCGTTCAGGTTAATTTGCAGCGTTGATTAAGCTCCACAGGTGATCTGTTCCCAGTGGAGGTGGTAAACTTCTGCAGCACCGTTTGATCTTCCCTGAGGCGTCTCCCTCCTTGTCGACTGAATGGTACGTTCCAGAGTTAAGTGTTATAATAAGGTGATGTGAGTGGGATGTGTTAAAGGGACTTGGGGGGAGTGTTGCCAGTCCAAGCTGGAATGAAGCCCATTTTGGACTTCAGGAGCTACTTCCCCTGAACTTTAGCCTCTTTCAGAATGGATGGAGGCTTGATCCGAAGCGGTAAAGATCCGGCCCGCTTGTTCCGGTAAAACTCGGTGGGTGCGGTGCCAAAAGGTCCGTCCCCGGATCCCAGGTCAGGCTCTGTGAAAAAGAAAGAGAGGAGGAGCTACTACAAAGAGGTGCATGCTCACCTGCGAATGACCTGTTCCATAGTCCACACCTGAGGTTTGAGGTTTTGATGATGTTCAGACTAAAGCTGGGCCTAAACTACGAGTCATAAAAGATTTAAAAACGGGGAGCAAAAAAGGGGTATCATACACATGATGAACTTCATGGCAGTACAAGCTACGAATATCCGCAAAATCAACAGAATCTCATTATTTCGGGGTTTTTTTTTTGCCAATTTTCTCCCCTTCCCAATGTGGTAGTAGCCAATTAACCCATTCCATCCACTAGGGGGCTCTCACCATCACTTTGCACTGTCCCTGACTCTAGGAGGGTGAAGACATGCACACGCCTCCTCCCCTGTGTGTGATGCAGCCACCGCCTCTTTTTGAACTACCACTGATACACCTTCACTGGGGAGCCAACATGCTCAGAGGAAAGCGCAGGATTCCCAGCTCTGAATGGACCAATCAGCAGACACCTGAGCCAGCAGACATTGCAATGTGTGAGTGATAGTGAGAGTGAGAGCGCCATCTGCCAGCCCAGAGAGAACACGGCCAATTTTTGCTCTCTTGGGCCCCGGCTGTTGAAAACAAACAGCATGACCGGGATTCAAACTCTCGATCCTGTTCATAGTGTCAGCGTCTTAGCCTGCTGAGCCACTTGGGCCCAGAATCTCATTATTGCCTGGAAAAGAGAAACATGGTGGTGGATGTCTCACATCTCATAGGTACTGTTGGGGTGTTCATATGCACAGACAGGACACATAAAAAGACAACAGGCAAGGGGGAGGGGTCTATAAATGTCATGTACATTACCTCTACACTGTGTGCACAATTATTAGGCAAGTCTTATTTTTGAGGATTATTTTAATTAATCACCAAATACAATGCTCTCGGTTAATCCAAAATGTCAATAAACCTCAAACATGAATGTTTCAGAAAGTAAAAGTGAAGTTTGGGCTTTCTTTAGAGAATATCTGTATGTGCACAATTATTAGGCAACTATTACTGTGCAGAATTATTATGCAGCTAAATGAAAAACACACATTTTCACATGTCACTTTTTTATTTTCATCTGTTCAAGTGAGAATTATAAAGAATCAACTCAAATCCTTCCAATAAGCATTTCTGACATATAAAAATAGATCGGTGACCAATAAAGCCACCCTTCTTCTCAATATCAGTGATAAGCCTTCCATTCATGGAGTCTGTCAGCTTCTTGATCAGTTGACAATCAACTTTTTGTGCAGCAGC